>JAAGEH010000013.1:12205323-12215340 GCA_011751065.1 Lasiurus cinereus | reverse complement strand
TTTTTGACTTGATCCTTGCCTTTCTCTAGTCTGCTGTTAGTACTCTGCGTAATAGTATTCATTTCAGTCAGTGTATTTATTATCTTCTCTTGGGTCTCACTAAATTTATCCATCTTTTCTAGCATATTCTTGCAAAACCTTATAAGCGTGGTTTTGAACTCTATATCCAGTTGTTTTTTTTCCTCCATTTCTTTTGCTTGTAATCCCTTCCCTTGTCTCGGCATTTTCACTGTGCCGGGGAAACTTCTGTGCTGGATTCAGCCGCAGAAGCCTCTGCTGAGCTTGGGAGGGTGGAGTCTCAGGGCTTAAGGGACCGCCTTGCCTTCCAGTCGGCCCCGCCCTCCACGGCCCCTGAGTCTCACGTGACTGGGTAATGGCTGGAGTGGTCCTTGTGCGTGCGCACCCGCAGCGCCTCCAACCGCTGCCTTTCCGGCTCCCCTGCGAACCAGGACCACACGAGTCTAGGTCCCCAGGGTTTCGCCCAAAACAGGGGCCCAGTGGACTCAGAAGTGGCACAGATCGGAGGGTCTGTCTCCCGCCCACTCGCGAAAGCCAGTGGCACAATCAGCAATCCGTCCTCCGCGTGGTGCCGTGCGTGACCAGACCTCCGATCCTTTGCAACTCCCCTAAATTTCCGTGCACTTCTCCCTTTTCACAGTCCAAACTCCCCCCGTATGAGTTTCGGCTGGATCTGGGGTTTAGTGTCGTAAGAGAAGGGGTTCAATGCCGTTGGGAGTCTCCGTTTCCCTCCCGCCAGAGAAAGCCAGCCAGGTACTCCGGCACCGCTCTCTCAGCGCGCTCGTCTCCGTACCTCAGCTTTTTGCAGCTCCTCTGGGTCTCCGTGAGCCCCTCTCTTTCCCTCTAGTTGTAGAACTTCCACTCAGCCAGCTTTCCTGTGGTTCTGGATGATGTCCGTTCTGTCTTTTAGTTGTAGTTTTGAAATTGTTGTGCGAGGCAGCAGTATAGGTGTTTACCTATGCCGCCATCTTGGATTCCGTCTGGATTATTTTTTCTTTTTGCTTTCCTGGTTGGGTGTTTTTTGCTTCTTTGTATTTCAAATTTTTGACTTGATTCTTGGAATTCTCTAGTCTGCTATTATTTCAGTCAGTGAATGCTTAATTTCTGCAAACAGCTTGTGTGGGGTGTGGTCTCAGGGAATTAACAGGATGGAGCAATCAGCTTTGGCTGATCCTCAGCCCTGCCCTAAGAGGCCCAAGTCTCAGTGTCCCATGGAAATCGCTGTAAGCACCTCTGAGAGAAAGCTGCCCTTGAGTTTTGCCCACTGTCAGACAGTCCGGTTTCTCCCTGTATGAGTCTGAGTCCCCAGAGTCTCGCCCAGAACTGGAGTTTCAGAGCAGTTGGGAGCTATGTCTCCCTCCCGATTGAAAAAGCCAGGCTCATGCTCAGTTGCCAGTTCTCTCCACCTGCACAAGCCTCAGAACCTTTGCACTTTCCTTCCGCACCTCCTGTGAGTCTCAGTGTGCTTTTCTCTTTCCTTCTAGTTGTAGAATTTCCACTCAGCCAGCCTTCCTGTGGTTCTGGATGATGTCCATTTTATCTTTTAGTTGTAGGTTTAAAATTGTTGTGCGAGGCAGCAATTTCAGGTGTTTACCTGTGCTGTCATCTTGGTTTCTCCTATCTTGCCTTTTGTTTAAAGATTATGGTTCTTCTCTGTGGCTTTGCTGCCCTGCGTCTCTTCAAGTGAAACCTCTTCTAGTTGGATGCTCTTAGGATCCTCCTCCCTCTGCTTACCCCAGAAGCAGATGCATGCAGAGTAACAATCCACAATTTATGGGGCCTTTGTTTTGGGTATAAAAGAAGAACTTCAGATCCTCTGAAGGGGCCTCCTTTTTTTATTACTTTTTCCTCCTACAAAAGACAAGGATGATGGAGTTACTTCATTTTATCCAAGAAAATGGCTTTTCCGGCATAAAGGTACTTTTTAGAATGTCAAGCAGTTGTTGATTTTTGAATCTGAATTAGTGCTTTAAAATAAACATAAACTGCTCTTTCCACTGCTAACATTTAATCTCATAATCAAAGCTGGGTTAAACCATAGAATCCACTGAGGTTCGCATTATTCCTATAGAACAATATTGTTTAAGGAACTGAGCTATAAAGAAGCCCCTGCCATGGATTATGTTGTTAAGTGGTTGGAGCATTGACCCTGGCATGGAAGGGTCTCAGGTTTGATTCCTGGTCAAAGGCACAAACTGTACTTGCTTTATACCGGTTTGATCCCCTACCCTGGTTGGGGTATGTGTGGGAGGCAATCAATCTATGTGTCTCTTTCACATGGATGTTTCTCTCTCTCTCTCTCTCTCTCTCTCTCTCTCTCTCTCTCTCTCTCTCTCTCTCCTTCCACTTTAACTAAAAAAAATGGAAAAATATCCTCAAGTGAGACTAATAATAATTTAAAAAGCCCAGACTGTTATCACATGAGCCCTGAGAACTTCCACAACTATTTCATCCTCATCACAAGGATTTTTTTGGGGGGGAGAGGGGATCGTTTTAAGGATTATGCCACACTTTAAATTATGTAGCCATATATGTAGCGTTGGAGTGTTTTTGCTCAGCTCTAATGATGATAAATTTGTCACTGAGCCCAGAAGAGCAATTTCTTTAAAAAAAATTATCTTTATTGTTGAAAGCATTACAGATGTCCCTTTTTTTAACCAATGGATCACTTCCACCCTGCACCAGAAGAGCAATGTCTGACATTAATTTTCTGAGCTGGCTGCTGCTTCAAATTGCATGCTATGCTATAACTCCTTACATTGAAAATCTGAATATCAGAAGGCTTTCATAACCTTTCATCAGGATAGTCAAAACCACCATGCATAGTATGGGATTCTCAAACTGGATGGTATCTTAAACTGGACCTCTGCCCTATCTCTTTTCCTTCTTTTTTAAAAATTTAATAAATCTTTATTGTTCAGATTATTACATTTGTTTCTCTTTTTTCCCCCATAGCTCCCCTCCACCCGGCTCCTACCCCTCCCTCTACCCCTACTTGTCCTCATCCATAGGTATATGATTTTTGTCCAGTATCTCCCTGTACTCCCCTCAACCCTTTCTCCCTGAGAATTATCAGCCTACTCCCTTTCTGTGCTCCTGATTCTATTATATTCACCAGTTTACTCTGTTCATCAGATCTTCAATTCACTTGATTTTTAGATTCACTTGTTGATAGATATGTATTTGTTCATAATTTTTATATTTATCTTTTTCTTCTTCCTCTTCTTAAAGAGTACCTTTCAGCATTTCATATAATACTGGTTTGGTGGTGATGAACTCCTTTAGCTTTTCTTATCTGTGAAGCTCTTTATCCGCCCTTCAATTCTGAATGATAGCTTTGCTGGGTAGAGCAGTCTTGGTTGTTGGTTCTTGTTATTCATCACTTTGAATATTCCTTGCCACTCCCATCTGGCCTGCATAGTTTCTGTTGAGAAGTCAGCTGATAATCGTATGGGTGCTCCCTTGTAGGTAATGAACTGTTTTTCTCTTGCTGCTTTTAATATTATCTCTTTGTCTTTTGCTCTTGGTATTTTAATTATGATGTGTCTTATTGTGGTCCTCTTTGGATTCCTTTGTTTGGGGATATATGAGGTTCGCCTGTAGCTGGGGTTCAATGCAGCAGAATAAGGGGTTCAGTGTTGTTGGGGTCTTCGTCTCCCTCCCACCAGAGGAAGGTGGCCAGGCACACTGCCACCTGCTCTTTCCATTAATTATGATGTGTCTTATTGGTCCTCTTTGGATTCCTTTGTTTGTCTGTGTGCTTCCTGGACTTGTAAGTCTATTTCTTTCACCAGATGTGGGAAGTTTTCACTCATTATTTCTTCAAATAGGTTTTCAGTATTTTGCTCTCTCCATTCTTCTGGCACCCCCACAATTCTGATGTTGGTACGCTTGAAGTTGTCCCAGAGGCTCCTTACACTATCTTCATATTTTTTATTCTTTTTTCTTTTTTCTTTTCCAGTGGAGTGTTTTCTGCTTCTTTGTATTTCAAATCTTTGACTTAATGCTTGCCTTCTTCTAGTCTGCTGTTAGATATCTGTATAATATCTTTTATGTCAGTCAGTGTATGTTTAATTTTTAGTTGGTCCTTTTTCATCTCCTCTTGCTAAATTTATCCATCTTTTCTAGGAAATTCTTGAAAAACCTTATAACCATGGTTTTGAACTCTATATTCAGTCATTTGTTTTCCTCCATTTCTTTATTTTGTGATCTGTTCCTTTATCTCTGCATTTTCACTATGCCGGGAGAAGTCCTGTGCTGGAATCAGCCTTATAATGCAAGACTTGCAAAACTGCAAAAGCCTCTCTGTTCAGCTTGGATGGGGTGGAGTCTCAGGGCTTAGCAGACTGCCTTGGCTTCCAGTCATCCCTGCCCTATGCAGCCCCTGGGTCTCAAGTTTCTCTCTCGGTAATCGTTGCAGCCCTCTCTGTGTGCACGTGCGTGCATGTGCATCTAGACCTCTGCCTTTCCAGTTCCCTTGTGCTCCGGGACTCAGTCTCATCCAAAACTGGGGTTCAATGCAGTAGAAGTGGAGCAGTTGGGAGGCTCTGTCTCCCGCCCACTAGCGAAAGCCAGTGGCACAATCAGCAGTCCGTCATCTCTGCGTGCATTGGTGTGCACACACCAGACTTCTGCCCTTTCACAGCTCCCCTAAATTTCTGTGCACTCCTCCCTTTTCACAGTCTAGACTCCCCCTGTATGAGGTTTGCCTGTAGCTGGGGTTCAATGCAGCAGAATAAGGGGTTCAGTGTTGTTGGGGTCTTCGTCTCCCTCCCACCAGAGGAAGGTGGCCAGGCACACTGCCACCAGCTCTTTCCATGCGTGTGTCTCCGTACCTCAGCTTTTTGCAGCTTCTCTGATTCTCCGTGAGCCCCTCTCTTTCCTTCTAGTTGTAGAATTCCCACCCAGCCATCTTTCCTGTGGTTCTGGATGATGTTCATTCTGTCTTTTAGTTGTAGTTTTGAAATTGTTGTGTAAGGCAGCTGTTTAGGTGTTCACCTATGGTGCCATCTTGGTTTCTCCATTTCTCTTTTCCTCCTCCTCCTCCTCCTCCTCCTCCTCCTCCTCCTCCTCCTCCTCCTCCTCCTTCTCCTCCTCCTCCTCCTCCTCCTCCTCCTCCTCCTCCTCCTCCTCCTCCTCTTCCTTCTTCTTCTTTTGTAATATATATTTTATTGATTTTTTACAGAGAGGAAAGGAAAGAAATAGAAAGTCAGAAACACCAATGAGAGAGAGATATCGATCAGCCACCTCCTGCATGCCCCACAGTGGAGATGTGCCCGCAAGCAAGGTACATGCCCCCAACCGGAATCGAACCTGGGACCTTTCAGTCTGCAAGCCGATGCTCTATCCACTGAGCCAAACCAGTCTCGGCCTCTTTTCCTTCTTAACCAAGTTATTGAAAGACACTTTTACATTTGCTGTCTACATTTCATCACCCATTCACTCTTCAGTTCCACTCCAATCTGGGTTCTGCCACTACTCCCTACTACACTGAAACAGTTTTCACCAAGGCGACTTTGTTGTTAAATAAAATAGACAGCTCTCAGAATGAATCTTACTGACTCTGAGGTGTTTGATTCAGTGGACCACTTCCACCTTCTCGAAATTTTCCTCTCCTTTGGTTTTCCCCTTTTAATATTAATTTTTATGTTTGCTGATTATATAAGTAATGTATGTTCTTTATGGAAAAACAAGAACACAAAAAAATGAGGATAAAAAGAAAAAGAGTCTGTAACACCACCACTCAGAGATGGTTATTATTATTATTATTATTATTATTTTAATTAAATCTTTATTATTCAGATTATTACATTTGTTTCTCTTTTTTACCCTCCATAGCACCCCTCCACCTAGCTCCCACCCTTCTCTCTGCCCTTACCTCCCTCCCATTGACCTCATCCATAGGTGTATAATTTTTCTCCAGTCTCTCCCTGTACATCACCGCTTTCCCCCTGAGATTTATCAGTCCACTCCCTTTCTGTGCTCCTGATTCTAGTATATTCATCAGTTTATTCTGTTGATCAAATTTTTAATTCACTTAATTTTCAGATTCACTTGTTGATAGATATGTATTTGTTGTTCATAATTTTTGGTCTTTTACCTTTTTCTTCTTCCTCTTCTAAAAGAGTACCTTTCAGCATTTCATATAATACTGGTGTGGAGTTGATGAACTCCTTTAGCTTTTTCTTCTCTGTGAAGCTCTTTATCTGCCCTTCAATTCTGAATGATAGCTTTGCTGGATAGAGTATTCTTGGTTGTAGGTTCTTGCTATTCATCACGTTGAATATTTCTTGCCACTCCTGTCTGGCCTGCATCATTTCTGTTGAGAAATCAGCTGACAGTCGTATGGGTGCTCCCTTGTAGGTAATAAACTGTTTTTCTCTTGCTGCTTTTAATATTCTCTCTTTGTCTTTTGCTCTTGGTATTTTAATTATGATGTGTCTTGGTGTAGTCCTCTTTGGATTCCTTTTATATGGGGTTCTGTGTGCTTCCTGGACTTGTAAGTCTATTTCTTTTATCAGATGTGGGAAGTTTTCAGTCATTATTTCTTTAAATAGGTTTTCAGTATCTTGCTCTCTCTCTTCTTCTGACACCCCCACAATTCTGATGTTGGTACGCTTGAAGCTGGCCCAGAGGCTTCTTACATTATCTTCACACTTTTGGATTCTTTTCTCTTCTTGCTTTTCCAGTTGAGTGTTTTCTGCTTCTTTATATTTCAAATTTTTGACTTGATTCCTGCCTTTCTCTAGTCTGCTGTTAGGACTCTAAATAATAGTTTTTATTTCAGTCAGTGTATGTTTAATTTCTAGTTGGACCTTTTCCATCTCTAGTTGAATCTTTTGCATCTCTAGTTGGTCCTTTTTCATCTCCTCTTGGCTCTCACAAAGTTTATCCAACTTTTCTAGCATATTCTTGAAAAAACTTATAAGCGTGGTTTTGAACTCTATATCCATTCGTTTCTTTTCCTCCATTTCTTTTGTTTGTGATATTTTCCCTTGTCTCGGCATTTTCACTATGCCGGGAGAAATTCTGTGTTGTATTCAGCCTTATGATACCAGACTTTCAAAACCGCAGAAGCCTCTCTTTTGAGCTTGGGAAGGGTGGGGTCTCAGGGCTTAAGGGACCGCCTTGCTTTTCGGTTGGCCCCGCCCTCCACGGCCCCTGAGTCTCACGTGACTGGGTAATTGCTGGAGCGGTCCTTGTGAGCGCACACCTGCAGTGCCTCTAGACAGCTGCCTTTCCGGCTCCCCTGCGCCCCAGGACCACACGAGTCTAGGTTCCCCAGGGTTTCACCTGAAACTGGAGCTTAGTGGAGTCAGAAGTGGCACAGTTCGGAGGGTCTGTCTCCCGCCCACTCGCGAAAGCCAGTGGCACAATCAGCAATCTGTCCTCTGCGCAGTGCCATGTGGGCCACCAGGCCTCTGATCTTTTGCGACTCCCCTAAATTTCTATGCACCTCTCTCTTTTCACAGTCCAAATTCCCCCCGTATAGTTTTGGCTGGATCTGGGGTTTAGTGTCGTAAGATAAGGGGTTCAATATGCCTTTGAGAGTCTCCATTTCCCTTCTGCCAGAGAAAACCAACCAGGTATTCCAGCACCCGCTCTCTTCATGTGCACGTTTCCATACCTCAGCTTTTTACAGCTCCTCTGGGTCTCTGTGAGCCCCTCTCTTTCCCTCTAGTTGTAGAATTTCCACTCTTCCAGCTTTCCTGTGGTTCTGGATGATGTCCGCTCTCTCTTTTAGTTGTAGTTTTGAAATTGTTGTGCGAGGCAGCAGTGTAGGTGTTTACCTATGCCGCCATCTTGGATTCTCCTAGAAAGGGATGGTTATTATTAATAGGTTTAAAAGTTTATAGTTGTTTTTTCAATGAAAAGATAGAAATGTACTTTTTTAGAAATATACTTTAAAAATAAAATATTCATCATATGACACATGTTATTATTTTTAGTGAGGCATAATGACATATAACATTATATTATTTTTAGGTGTACAACATTATGACAATATTTGTGTATATTGTGAAGTGATCACCACAATAAGTCTAGTTATCATCCATCACCATACATAGCAACAATTTTTTTCTTATAAGGAGAATATTTAACATCTACTCTCTTAGCAACTTTCAAATTTGCAGTATAATATCATTAACTGCATTTACCATTCTTTATGCTATATATCCATGACTTACTTATTTGACAACTAGAAGTGTTTGTATCTTTTGACTCCCTTAACCCAGTTTGCCTACCTTTCACCCACCACCTCTGGTAACCACCAATCTTTTCTGCAATACATATTATTTTATACCTGGTATCCTTTCTCACTTGCCATTATACCATGACCATTTAAAAATGTCCAGCTGGTGTACTCAGTGGTTGATTTTCGACCCATGAACCAAGAGGTCCCCAGTTCGACTCCCGGTCAGGGCAGATGCCCGTGTTTCAGGCTCAGTCTCTAGTAGGGGGCATCTGTTTCTCTATCCCTCTCACTTCCTCTCTCTCTAAAATGAATAAAAACATATTAAAAAATAAATAGCCCTTGCTGGTTTTGCTTGGTGGATAGAGCATCGGCCTGAGGATCAAAGGGTCCTAAGGTTGATTCCAGTCAAGGACACATACCCTGGTTGGGGTGCATGTGGGAGGCAACCAATTGATGTGTCTCTCACACATCAATGTTTCTTTCTCTTTCTCTCCCACTCCCTTCTACTCTTTCTAAAATTCAATGGATAGGAATGAACTGATTGAGGTGAGAAGTGTGGATGTCGAGTTTTCCGTTTTCACTGTATAAACAGCTCTACTGCCAAGATGGTTAATGTGCCTAAAACCCAAAGAACTTTCTGTAAGAAGTGTGGAAAGCATCAACCTTACAAAGTGACCCAGTATAAAAAGGGGAAGGATTCCCTGTATGCCCAGGGAAAGAGGTACTATGGTAGGAAGCATAGTGTCTACAGTGGATAGACAGTCAATTTTCCAAAACAAAAGGCTGAAACCACAAAGAAGATTGTGCTAAGGCTTGAATGTGTTGAGTCTAACTGCAGATCCAAGAGGATGCTGGCCATTAAGAGATGCAAGCGTTTTAAAGATGGAAGAGATAAGAAGACAAAGGGCCTAGTGATCCAGTTCTAAGCTTTGGGATTCTTTTATTTTTTAGAGGAAAATGTTGAAGCTGTAGAAAACAAATGCAGTGATATTCTTGATGAAAAAAATCAATGAAAAAGTATCCTTGAGAGGAGAAAATGGCGGCGGAGTAGACGGACGCGTCTGGAGCTTTGTCGCTGGGCAGAGGGAGAGAGAGCGGCTGAGAGTTGCATTGGGAGTGTTTGTTGGCAAGCTAGGAGTCAGTTGTCCCCCAGGGGAAGGCGGAGAACTGCTGGAAGGGGCTCTCCCGGCCAGGCAGCCCCACTGCCATGGGGTTTTTGTCTGCCGGAGCCACCAGCGCGAACGCGGAGCCCGAGCCATCTTGCAGTGGGAGGTGGATGTCTGCGGCGCTCTGAAGCCTTCGGCTGGGCACCCATCGAGCAGCCAGGAACCCGGGGACCCAGAACTCCGCTCTCCAATCGGCGCAGACACGCGGCGGAATCAGAGATCCACAGAGCGAACGGAAAGGTCAGATTGCGCCTGACTTAAGGGGGAGGTGGATGTCTGCCGAGGTCTGAAAGCTGCGGCTGACGGAGGCACCCACAGAGCAGCCAGGACCCAGAGCGCGGCTTCCCAGGCGGCACAGACGCGCAGGCGGAGGATTCAGAGATCCACACTGCGCGCGTGCGCGGAAGGGTCAGACTTAGCCTGGGCCAGGGTGCGGTCACCTACCCCCGCAGGGCAGAGACGCGCACTGTGGGAGCCGGGCTGCGGGAAAGCTGCCTCTGGAGAGGCCCACGGAGGTGGTCAGGACGTGATCCCTGAGTGTGAAGGCAGACCCTCTGAGCTGTTGACGGAGGAGAGCTCCAGAAAACGACTCTTTTTTTTTTTTCTCTTTCCTTTTTTTTTTTTTTCTTTTTCTCT
>JAAGEH010000013.1:12068431-12205223 GCA_011751065.1 Lasiurus cinereus | reverse complement strand
ATAAAACGACTCTTTTTTTTTTTTTCTCTTTCCTTTTTTTTTTTTTTCTTTTTCTCTGGGGCAGAGGGACAACCTGGGAGTTATTGCAGTGTCCAGGCTGCAAAACCCCCACAAACTGGTTTTGGGAACCACAGAGTAGCAGGATCTGAGCACAGCCAAGAGAGGTCCTGTGCTTTGTCTCAGAGATCAATTCCGAAACACTGCCACCCAATGGATGACACACAAATTGACTCTCGCATAACCACAAGAGAATAAAGACATTAAAACACAGGGAACTGCAATACCTCCCCTACTCTGTGTGTCAAGCAGAATAATAGTGGAAGTGAAGGACCATTCTATTTTTCTTCTTCTTCTTTTTTTTTATTTTTCCTTTTTTCTTTTTTTTTAATTTTTAATTCTTTATTTTTCATTTTCACATATTTTAATTAAAAGAATATTTTTTTTCTTTCTGCCTCAATTGATTTTACCTTTATAATTATTACATTTTTGTTTTAAACTAGTATTATTAATTACTACTAGTAATTTACCGTTTTTGGAAAAAAAAAGTGTCATTTTGTTTTCTCTTTATTTTATTTCGGGATTAGAGTTCTACATTCTATTTTCATCTTCCCTTTAGCATAATTTTACTCCAACTCAACTCCACCTTTATGCCAACACTTTCCTCCTAACTTTCCCCATTTTGCTGTCTTGTCTCTCTTTCCCTTTTCCAACTTTTGATTCTCCCTATTTTTCTCTTTACCTGGTTAAAATTTCACCCCATTTATATATCTAATTTCAAATCCCCTACTACAAGTCCACACAAACCTCTCCCCTCTTGTCTTCACTAGCCAAAAAGTTGTTTTTTCTCGATGTCCTTTTATTGCTATTTGCCTGAAAAGTGATTATATCGATCTTTTGAAATTTTTTTTTGAGAGATTGTTTTAGTTTATTCTACTTGTTTTATTTTGCTTTTTGCTTGCTTTGTTTTCTACCTCTCTTTTCCCTCATATCCCTCGATACCAGTTGCTATTTGCAATTTGAATCAATATCTAGGTACTGGTTGCTGGCCTTTATTGGGATTAGTGACTGTTCTATTGAACTTCTCTCCTGACATCTATATTTTGTTCCTCTTTTCTCTCTTATACACTTTCTTTTCTCTCTGACTTTTTTCTCTTCCTCTTTTCTTCTCCTTTTTCACCTTTTTATTTTCTTATTTTATTTTATTTTATTGTTCATTTATTTTTTTTTTTTTCTCTCACTCTCCCAATTTGATTTTGGCACTTCTTTCTTTTCTTTCTTCCTCATTTTCCTCTTCTTCTTTCTCTATCTACCCCTAATTTGCCCTTCATTGGTGGTCACCTTATTTGTGATTATTAACATCTTGAATACATTTCTACTCAGTGCCTTGTGTGCTGTACCTGGTCGTGTTGTAGTTTGTGCCTTTCAGTCAACGTAGGAGAGAGCACTACATAACCAGACACCCAGAGAAGAAAGACCATGGTCAGAAAAAGAAACAGGCCACAAAAGACAGAAAGGCAGGTTTCACCAGAAAAGGAAGTAAACAAAATAGAGCCACAAATAAGCCTACCAGAGAAAGAGTTCAGAGAAATTATCATAATGTGGTTGAAAAGATTGGAAGACAAATTTGACAATATGAGTAAGGGCCAAGAGGTAACGAATAAGAACCTAGAGGAGGCGAAGAAGCGTGAAGAAGAAATGCAGAAGAAACTAGAGGAGGTGCTGAATAAACAAGAAGAAATGCAGAAGAAACTAGAGGAGGTGCAGAATAAACAAGAAGAAATGAATAATGACATCACTGCTATAAAGAACTCAATAGAAAGCATCAAAAGTAGACTAGAAGAAGCAGAGGACCGCATCAGTGAGCTAGAAGACACGGAAGGAAAAAATACCCAAGTACAGCAGCTTCTAGAAAAAAAAGTTAAAAAGCAAGAGGAGAGTCTAAGGGAACTTTGGGATAACATGAAACAAAATAACATCCGCATAATTGGGGTTCCAGAAAGAGTGGAAACTGAACAAGGATTAGAGAACGTGTTTGAAGAAATAATGACAGAAAATTTCCCCAATATAGAAAAGAAAAAACCCACACAAATCCAAGAAGCTCACAGAGTCCCAAGCAAAATGAACCCCAACAAACCGACACCGAGGCACATTATAATTAAATTGGCAAACACCGACGACAAAGTAAGAATCTTAAAAGCAGCCAGAGAGAAACAGAAAGTTACCTACAAAGGAACCCCCATAAGACTAGCTACTGACTTCTCAACAGAAACTCGTCAGGCCAGAAGAGAATGGAATGAAATATACAAAGTCATGCAAAGGAAGGGTCTGAATCCAAGAATACTGTACCCTGCAAGACTCTCAATCAAAATTGAACATGAAATCAAAAGCTTCACAGACAAAAAAGGACTAAGGGAATATATTACCACCAAACCAGCAATGCAAGAAATGTTAAAAGGTCTGCTGTAATAAAAAGTAAGAGGAAGCAAAGAAGGAACTCGGGGGTAAGGACTAAAAATGGCAACAGATAAGTACTTATCAATAATAACTTTAAATGTAAACGGATTAAATGCTCCAATCAAAAGACATAGGGTAACCGATTGGATAAGAAAACATGATCCATATATCTGCTGTCTGCAAGAAACCCACCTCAGGAAAAGAGACGCACACAGATTGAGGGTGAAGGGATGGAACATGGTACTTCAGGCAAATGGAAATGAAAAAAAAGCTGGGGTTGCAATACTTATATCTGACAAATTAGATCTCAAAGTGAAGGACATAACAAGAGATAAAGAAGGCCACTTCATAATACTAAAGGGAACAATCCAACAAGAAGAAATAACTCTGGTAAACATATATGCGCCCAATATAGGAGCACCTAAATACATAAAAAAACTCTTGGAGGACATTAAGGGAGAGATTGACAGCAATACAATCATAGTAGGAGACTTTAATACCCCACTGTCACCATTGGACAAATCCTCTAAACAAAAAATTAGCAAAGAAACATCAATCCTAAATGACTCACTAGACCAGATGGAATTAATTGACATCTTCAGAACATTTCACCCCAAAGCCACAGAATATACATTCTTCTCCAGTGCACATGGGTCATTTTCAAAGATAGATCATATGTTGGGTCATAAGAAAAGTCTCTGCAAATTCAAGAAGATAGAAATCATATCAAGCATTTTCTCAGACCACAGTGGCATAAAACTGGAAATCAACTATAATAAAAACAATAGAAAGAAATCAAACACATGGAGACTAAACAGCATGCTATTAAACAACGACTGGGTAGCCAGAGAGATCAAGGAAGAAATAAAAAACATCATGGCAACAAATGACAATGACAACACAACAATACAAAATTTATGGGACACAGTGAAAGCAGTCTTGAGAGGGAAGTTCATAGCCCTACAAGCCTACTGCAAAAAACAGGAAATAATGGTAATAAATCACCTAAACCTACACCTCAAAGAGCTAGAACGTGAGCAACAAGAAAAGCCTAGTGTACTCAGAAGGAAGGAAATAGTGAAGATCAGAGCAGAGATAAACAACTTGGAGACCAAAGAAACAATTCAAAAGATCAACAAAACAAAGAGCTGGTTCTTTGAAAGGATAAACAAGATTGATGGACCCCTTGCCAGGCTCACCAAGAAGCAAAGAGAGAAGACCCAAATAAACAAAATCAGAAATGAAAGAGGAGAAATAACAACAGACCCTGTGGAAATACAAAGGATTGTTAAAAAATACTATGAACAACTCTATTCAAACAAATTGGACAACCTGCAAGAAATGGACATTTTCCTAGAAAAATATAACCTCCCAAAACTCAATGAGGAGGAAGCCAAACATCTCAATAGTCCAATAACTATGGAAGAAATTGAAGCAGTAATCAAAAAGCTTCCAGCAAATAAAAGCCCGGGTCCAGATGGCTACACAGGAGAGTTTTACCAAACATTCAAGGAAGAATTAAAACCTATCCTCCTCAGACTATTCAAAAACATTCAAGAAGAAGGAATACTACCAAATACCTTCTATGAAGCCAGCATCACCCTAATACCAAAACCAGATAAAGACAACACAATGAAAGAGAATTATAGGCCAATATCTCTCATGAACATAGATGCCAAAATCCTCAACAAAATTCTAGCAAACCGGATCCAGCAGTACATCAGAAAGATCATACACCATGACCAAGCAGGATTCATCCCAGGAATGCAGGGATGGTTCAATATCCGCAAATCAATAAATGTGATACATCACATAAACAAATTGAGAGATAAAAATCACATAGTCATATCAATTGATGCAGAAAAAGCATTTGACAAAATCCAACATCCTTTCTTGATAAAAACTCTCAGCAAAGTGGGAATAGAAGGATCATACCTCAACATCATAAAAGCCATATATGATAAACCCACAGCTAACATCATACTCAATGGGCAAAAACTAAAACCATTTCCCCTAAGAACAGGAACAAGACAGGGATGCCCACTCTCACCTCTCCTGTTCGACATAGTACTGGAAGTATTAGCCATTGCAATTAGACAACAAGAAGAAATAAAAGGCATCCAAATTGGAAAAGAAGAAGTAAAGCTGTCCTTATTTGCAGATGACATGATATTGTACATAAAAAACCCAAAGGATTCCATTCCAAAACTAATTGACTTAATTAATGAATTCGGCAATGTAGCAGGATACAAAATTAATGCTAAGAAGTATGTGGCATTTCTATATACTAACAATGAAATTATAGAAAGAGAAACTAAAAAAGCAATCCCATTTACCATCGCACCAAAAAAATTAAGATACCTAGGAATAAACCTAACTAAAGAGGTAAAAGACCTTTATGCAGAAAACTACAGGACACTGAAAAAAGAGATAGAGGAAGATGTTAACAGATGGAAGAGCATACCATGCTCATGGATTGGGAGAATCAACATCATTAAAATGTCCATACTACCCAAAGCAATCTACAGATTCAACGCACTACCCATTAAAATACCAACGACATATTTCACAGACCTACAAAGAATTCTTCATAGATTCATCTGGAACAAAAAAAGACCACGGATAGCTACAGCAATTTTGAGAAAAAAGAATAAAGTAGGTGGGATCTCAATACCAGACTTCAAGCTATACTACAAAGCAACTGTTCTCAAAACAGCCTGGTACTGGCACAAGAACAGACATATAGATCAATGGAATAGAATAGAGAACCCAGATATCCACCCAAACCACTATGCTCAATTAATATTTGACAAAGGAGGCATGAACATTCAATGGAACCAAGATAGCCTCTTTAATAAATGGTGTTGGGAAAATTGGACAGATACATGCAAAAAATTGAAAATGGACCACCATCTTACACCAAATACAAAAATAAACTCAAAATGGATAGAGGACTTAAACATTAGAAGGGAAACCATAAAAATACTAGAGGAATCCACAGGCAGCACAATCTCAGATATATGCCGAAAGAACTTCTTCACTGATACTGCTCCAAAGGCAATGGAAGCTAAAGAAAAAATAAACAAATGGGACTACATCAAAATAAAAAGCTTTTGCACAGCAAAAGAAACCATCAACAAAACAACAAGAAAGATCAATGCATGGGAGAACATATTTGCAAATGCTATCACTGATAAAGGTTTAATCTCCAAAATCTACAACCAACTTATACAACTTAATAAAAGGAAGATGAAGGATCCAATAAAAAAATGGGCAATGGACCTAAATAGAACCTTTTCAAAAGACGACAGAAGGAAAGCCAAGAGACACATGAAAACATGTTCAAAGTCATTAATCATCCGAGAGATGCAAATCAAAACGACAATGCGATACCATCTTACACCTGTCAGAATGGCAATCATCAACAAATCAACAAACGACAAGTGTTGGCGAGGATGCGGAGAAAAAGGAACCCTTGTGCACTGTTGGTGGGAATGCAGACTGGTGCAGCCACTGTGGAGAACAGTATGGAGTTTCCTCAAAAAACTAAAAATGGATCTCCCATTTGACCCTGTAATCCCACTCTTAGGAATTTATCCTAAGAAATTACAAACACCAATCAGAAAGGATTTATGCACCCCTATGTTCATAGCCGCACAATTTACAATAGCCACAATTTGGAAACAGCCTAGGTGCCCGTCAGCAGATGAGTGGATCAGAAAACTGTGGTACATCTACACAATGGAATTCTATGCTGCCATTAAAAAGAAGGAATTCTTACCATTTGCAGCAACCTGGTTGGAACTGGAGAGCCTTATGCTTAGTGAAATAAGCCAGTCAATGAAGGAGAAGCATCACATGATTGCACTCATTGGAGGATAATAAAGAACATTATAAACTGATGAACAAAAGGATAGATACAGAGACAGTAAAGCTTCAAACAGACTGTGAAATTACAGCAGGATGATTAAAGTTAGGTGAGGTAAATAAGAGATCAATCAAAGGACTTGTATCTATGCATATAATCATAACCAATGAACATAGACACTGGGGGGTTGGGGTATGCCTGGGAGGGAGGGGGGCAATGGGAAGATATGTATAAAAAATTAATAAAAAAAGAAAAAAGAAAAAGTATCCTTGGGTGAGGATTAACCACTCCCCCGACCCTGATAAAATATCACTAAGTGTTACTCTAAAACAGGATTTTAGAGGGCTATATTGGCCCAGCCAGCATGGCTTAGTGGTTGAGCGTCGACCTATGAACCAGGAGGTCACAGTTTGATTCCTGGTCAGGGTGGGGTATGCAGGGGCAGTCAATCAATGATTCCATCTCATTATTGATGTTTCTATCTCTCTCTCCCTCTCCCTTTATCTCTGAAATCAATAAAAAAATTTTTAAATGGCTACATCATGTCTTTTATTTTTTTTCTTTTTGTTAATCCTCACCTGAGAATATTTTTTCATTGATTTTTAGAGAGAGTGGAAGCGAGAGGGAGAGGCACACACACACAGAGAAACATCTCTCACATCGATTGGTTATCTCACACAGGTTCCCTGTCCAAGGCAGGGATTGATTCTGCAACTGAGGTACATGCCCTTGACCAGAATTGAACCTGGGGCCCTTCAGTCCTCGGGTCGATGCTCTATTAACTGACCCAAGCTGGCTAGGGTGTTTCCTTTAATGTTTGTTATATTTTTCTCTATTGGGTTTTTAATCACTGACTCCTCCATGCTTTCCTCTTACTCTGCATTTTAAATGTTTCCCAGAGTTCCATTTCATCTATTCTTATCACTTCTCAAACTCTCCCAGAGTAGTCTAATCTGCTTCCATAGCTTCATCTATATTTTCAAGCCAGATCTCATTCCTCCTCTCCAAATATATAATCTCTTCTGCTCCCAAACATGCTATTACTCCAGTGTTCCCTTATCCCTGTGAATGCATGGTATTATATCTACACAATTGCCCAAGCCAAGAATCTGGTGAGTAAGTATTAGCTTCTCCATCTTGCTCACCCTCCTACCACTTTGTATTCAATAAATAACTAAACTCGGTAAGTTTTATCTTCTCATACCTTCTGACTCCTCCTCTTCCTTTCTATTCCACTTCCACTTCCCTGGTATAGACTCTGATTATTTTACAATTGAAATAGTAAGCCAGTTTCCTAACTATGTCCTTACCTCCATTCATGGCCTTTTCCCATGCATTTTCCAAACTTTCTTTGGAGTGGTCTTTCTAAAATGTACTAATATATCTAGTCATATCATTTTCCTGCTTAAAATCATCCTTTGGATTCTCACTGCCTTTGGGATAAAACCTGCCTATAACACCTTTTCCCCACTTCTTTAGCAACTTTTTTTCATTCTTTAAAACTCAGCATCCAAAGGCTAAGGAGTGATGAGAGGTAGCCAGTGACCTTTTGTGCTAAATTCAGGAATTCCGTTTTTTAAAAAATATACTTTTACTGATTTCAGAGAGGAAGGGAGAGTGAGAGAGAGATGAAAGCCTCAATAATGAGTCAATTATGAGAGATAATCATTGATTGGCTGCCTCCTGCAACCTGGGCATGTGCCCTGACTGCGCATCAAACCTTGACCTCTTGGTTCTTAGGTCGACACGCAACCATGGAACCACGCCACTCAGGCAAATTTAGATTTTATTCCCTCTGCTTTCTTTATCCATCTGTTTCTCCTCTGCACTGTATATCTCTGAGATAGCACTCATCATAGCCCACCATATTGTCTGTTTACTTGTGTGTCTCTTCAATTAGAATAGTTTTAAAGGGCAGGTACCATTCATCTCTGTATGAGCACCTATGTGCCTAGCACATAGTAGTTGTTTAGAAAAAGTTATATGAATGACAATTGAATGAATAAATGGATCTTGGCCATATGACAGGCATCACTTCCAAACAGGAATGATCTGAGAGGAGCTCCATGCCACACAGAAAGGTCGGATTTCGCCTGGGATAAAGAGAGAGAATTACATAACCAGACACCAGGAGAAGACAGACCATGGGAAGATGAAGAAACAGCCTGCATATGAAAGAAAAGCAGGTATTACCAGAAAAAAAAGTAAACGAAATAGAAGCAGAAATAAACCTGCCAGAGAAAGACTTCAGAAAAATGGTCATAAGGTGGCTGAAAAGAATGGAAGACAAAATCGACAATATGAGTAAGAGCCAAGAGGAAATGAAAAAGAGCCAAGAGGAAATGAAGAAGAACAAAGAGAAAATGAAGAATAATCAAGAAAAAATGAAAAATGACATCGCTGCTGAAAAGAACTCAATAGTAAGCATCAAAAGTAGACTAGAAGAAGCAGAGGAACGCATCAGTGAGCTAGAAGACAAAGTAGGAAAAAATACCCAAGTACAGCAGCTTCTGAAAAAAAATTAAAAAGCAAGAGGAGAGCCTAAGGGAACTTTGGGATAACACAAAACAAAACAACATCTGCATTATTGGGGTTCTAGAAAGAGTGGAAACTGAGCAAGGAATAAAAACCTGTTTGAAAAAATAATGACAGAAAACTTCCCTGATATAGGAAAGGAAACACACACACACACACACACACACACACAAATCCAAGAAGCTCACAGAGTCCCAAGCAAAATGAACCCCAAAAGACCGACACCAAGGCACAATATAATTAAGTTGGCAAACACCAACGACAAAGTAAGAATCTTAAAAGTGGCCAGAGAGAAACAGAAAGTTATCTACAAAGGAACCCCCATAAGACTAACAACTGATTTCTCAACAGAAACTCATCAGGCCAGAAGGGAATGGAATGGAATATGCAAAGTCATGCAAAGGATGGGTCTGAATCCAAGAATACTGTACCCTGCAAGGCTTTCAATCAAAATTGAAGGTGAAATCAGAAGCTTCACAGACACAAAAGGACTAAGGGAATATATTACCACCAAACCAGCAATGCAAGAAATGTTAAAGGGCCTGCTTTAAAAAAGAAATAAGAAGCAAAGAAGGAACACAGGGGTAAAGAATAAAAATGGCGACAGATAAGTACCTATCAATAATAACTTTAAATGTAAACAGATTAAATGCTCCAATCAAAAGACATAGGGTAACTGATTGGATAAGAAAACATGATCCATATATCTGCTGTCTACAAGAAACCCACCTCTGAAAAGGAGATGCACGCAGACTGAGGGTGAAGGGATGGAAGATGGTGTTTCAGGCAAATGGAAATGAAAAGAAAGCTGGGGTTGCAATACTTATATCTGACAAATTAGAGCTCAAAGTGAAGTACATAACAAGAGATAAAGAAGGCCACTTCATTATACTAAAGGGAACAATCCAACAAGAAGAAATAACTCTAGTAAACATATACGTGCCCAATATAGGAGCAACTAAATACATAAAAAAATTCCAGGAGGACATTAAGGGAGAGATTGACAGCAATACAATCATAGTAGGAGACTTTAATACCCCACTGTCACCACTGGATAAGTCCTCTAAACAAAAAATCAGTAAAGAAACATCAATTCTAAATGACTCACTAGACAAGATGGAATTAATTGACATCTTCAGAACATTTCACCCCAAAGCCACAGAATATACATTCTTTTCCAGTGCACATGGGTCATTTTCAAAGATAGACCATATTTTGGGTTATAGGAAAAGTCTCTTCAAATTCAAGAAGATAGAAATCATATCAAGCATTTTCTCAGACCACAGTGGCATAAAAGTGGAAATCTACTATAATAAAAACAATAGAAAGAAATCAAACACATGGAGACTAAACAGCATGCTATTAAATAACGACTGGGTAACCAGAGAGATCAAGGAAGAAATAAAAAACATCATGGCAAAAAATGACAATGAATACACAATAATACAAAATTTATGGGACACAATGAAAGCAGTCTGGAGAGGGAAAGCCTATTGCAAAAAAACAGGAAACAATGGTAATAAATTACCTAACCCTACAACTCAAAGAGCTAGAAAGAGAGCAAACCCAATGTAAGCAGAAGGAAGGAAATAGTAAAGATCAGAGCGGAGATAAGCAACATGGAGACCAAAGAAACAATTCAAAGATCAACAAAACCAAGAACTGGTTTTTTGAAAGGATAAAAAAAGATTGATGGACCTCTAGCCAAGCTCACCAAGAAGCAAAGAGAGAAGACCCAAATAAACAAAATCAGAAATGAAAGAGGAGAAATAACAACAGACCCCTCCGAAATACAAAGGGTTGTTAAAAAATACTATGAACAACTCTATTCCAACAAATTGAACAACCTGCAAGAAATTGACATATTCCTCAAAAAATATAACCTTCCAAAACTCAATCAGGAAGAATCTAAATATCTTAATAGTCTAATAACTATGGAAGAATTTGAAGCAATCATCAAAAAGCTTCCAGCAAACAAAAGCCTGGGACCAGATGGCTACACAGGTGAGTTTTACTAAACATTCACGGAAGAATTAAAATCTATCCTCCTCAGACTATTCAAAAATATTCAAGAAGAAGGAACACTTCCAAATACCTTCTATAAAGCCAGCATCACCCTAATACCAAAACCAGATAAAGGCAACACAATGAAACAGAATTACAGGCAAATATCTCTCATGAACATAGATGCCAAAATCTTCAACAAAATTCTAGCAAATCGGATCCAGCAGTACATCAGAAAGATCATACCCCATGACCAAGTAGGATTTATCCTAGGAATGCAAGGATGATACAATATCCGCAAATCAATAAACGTGATACATCACATAAACAAATTGAGAGATAAAAATCACATAGTCATATCAATTGATGCAGAAAAAGCTTTTGACAAAATCCAGCACCCTTTCTTGATAAAAACTGTCCACAAGGTGGGAATAGAAGGATCATACTTCAACATCATAAAAGCCATATATGATAAACCCACAGCTAACATCATACTCAATGGGTAAAAACTTAAACCATTTCCCCTAAGACCAGGATCAAGACAGGGATGCCCACTTTTACCATTCCTGTTCAACATAGTACTGGAAGTATTAGCTATTGCAATTAGACAAGAAGAAGAAATAGAAGGCATCTAAATTGGAAAAGAAAAAGTAAAGCTGTCCTTATTTGCAGATAACATGATACTGTACATAGAAAACCTGAAGGACTCCATCCAAAAACTAATAGACTTAATAAATGAATTTGGCAATGTAGCAGGATACAAAATTAATGCCAAGAAATCTATGGCATTTCGATACACTAATAGTTTAATTACAGTAAGAGAGACTAAAAAAAAAATCCCATTTACCATCACACCAAAAAATTAACATACCTAGGAATAAACCTAACTAAAGAATTCTTCAAAGATTCATCTGGAAAAAAAAAAAGATCCCGAATAGCCACAGCAATCCTAAGAAAAAAGAATAAAGTAGGTGGGATCTCAATACCAGATTTCAAGCTATATTGCAAAGCAACTGTTCTCAAAACAGCCTGGTACTAGCACAAGAACAGATATATAGACCAATGGAATAGAATAGAGTATCCAGATATCCACCCAAACCACTTTGTTCAACTAATATTTGACAAAGGAGGCATGAACATAAAATGGAGTCAAGACAGCCTCTTCAATAAATGGTGCTTTGAAAATTGGACAGATACATGCAAAAAAAATGAAACTAGACCACCAACTTATACCATATATAAAAACAAACTCCAAATGGATACAGGACTTAAACATAAGACGGGAAACCATAAGAATAATAGAGGAACCCACAGGCAGCACAATCTCAGACATATACCGAAAGAACTTCTTCACCGATACTGCTCCAAGGCCAATGCATGCTAAAGAAAAAATAAACAAATGGGACTTCTTCAAAATAAAAAACTTTTGCACAGTAGAAGAAACCATCAACAAAACAACAAGAAAGCCCACTGTATAGGAGAACATATTTGCAAATGTTATCACTGATAAAGGTTTAATCTCCAACATCTACAGCCAGTTTATACAACTTAATAAAAAGAAGATAAATGATCCAATAAAATAATGGGCAACGGACCTAAATAGAATTTTTTCAACAGACGACAGGAGGAAGGCCAAGAGACACATGAAAACATGTTCAGTCACTAATTATCTGAGAGATGCAAATCAAAACAACAATGCAATACCATCTCACACCTGTCAGAATGGCAATCATCAACAAATCAACAAATGACAATATTTGGCGAGGATGTGGAGCAAAAGGAACCCTCGTGTACTGTTGGTGGGAATGCAGACTGGTGCAGCCACCATGGAGAACAGTATGGAGTTTCCTCAAAAAACTAAAAATGGATCTCCCATTTGACCCAGCAATCCCACTCTTAGGAATATACCCTAAGAAATTAGAAACAGCAATCAGAAAGGATTTATGCACCCGTATGTTCATAGCAGCACAACTTACAATAGCTACAATTTGGAAACAGCCTAGGTGCCCATCAGCAGATGAGTGGACCAGGAAACTATGGTATATCTACACAATGGAATTCTATGCTACCATAAAAAAGTAGGAATTCTTACCATTTGCAGCAACCTGGATGGAACTGGAGAGCCTGATGCTAAGTGAAATAAGCCAGTCAAAGAAGGAGAAACACCACATGATCTCACTCATTTGTGGATAATAAAGAACATTATAAATTGATAAACAAAAGGATAGTTAGAGAGGCAGTAAAGCATCAAACAGACTGTCAAATTACAGCAGGAAGTTTAAGGAGAGGTGGGGTAGAAAAGAGATCAACCAAAGGATGTGTATGCATGCATATAAGTATAACCAATGAACACAAGAGACTGAGGGGTTAGGGTATTCCTGAGCGGGGGGAATGGGAAGATATATATACATGTAACACATTAACCCCCCCTCCAAAAAAAAAAGAAATAACAAAAACAAAACAAAATTGGAATGATCTGCATAGCAGCCTTAGGTAAAATCATGTCCACAATTGCCTGGAATAGAACCTGCTACTGAGAGACCATAGAGGTATATTATACATCTCAACCTCCTTTGCTTGCATTACCCATCATAGTTAGCACCCTTCCAAGGGAAATGATGTAGGAATCTCAGTCAATAATCACTTTTCATGGAAAGATTAATTCCTGGGTCATGGTAACCTCCCTTTACAAATAGCTCCAAAGAGTTTTTGATTTCTTCCTCCTTGCCTCTTCTACACCAGTCACTATTCTCTCCAGCTACTTGTACCCCATTGGCTGGAGATGATAGAGCTACATTGACCCCAGCTTATTTTTTTAAATCTGTAGATAAGAATTTTTTTCTGACTTCACCTTTCCTACCTTATCACCCTGAAGCAAACTGGTTGAAAATTACCAACGCTGCTCAAAGCCTGTTGGAGAGTTGCCAACAGGGTTTACCAGATTTCTCTTCTCTCAATATGTCACTTCATGTTTAATAACAGGAGTTGGTCTTGCTGAATTACTAAAGGGGTGATGTCTCAAGACTTGGCTCCACAGTTTTTGTTTCATTTAGATAAATATTTGTTAAGTACCTATCACTTGCCAGGAACTCTGATAGGGACTGTAGAGGAAGTGAAGATGAACAAGGCAAGCCTCACTAGTTGTTTAAATAACCAGCTCTAATATAAAGTAAATGGGATAAGTAAACAGAGGTATAAGCAACATGTTGTGGGAACACAGGTGAAAAAGGGAAGAGGGGTGGGAACTTATGTTTACTAAGTACCCATTTATGATGGCAACTCTTGTCACATGTGTTATCATAGAGGTTAATTCTGACTAGGGCTATCTGCAAAGTCTTCATGCATTGAGACATTTGAGTTGGGCCTTGAAATATGAGTAAGAATTCGGCAGGAGGAAAATCAAAGTAAGGGCATTCAAAGTTGAGAGAACAATATGTGAAAAATCAACAGGGCATGAAAGTACATGAACTGTTCGAGGAACATGGAGTATTGGGCATGGCTAGGTCATGGGGTAAAAAAGGGTAGTGTGGATATTGAAGCATGGAAAGATGGGCTGACATCAGATTTGGAATAAGTTTTTTTTTTTTAATCCTCATCAGTGGATATTTTCCCATTGAATTTTAGAGAGAGTGGAAGAGAGAGGGAAAGACAGAGATAAATATTGATATTAGAGAAACCCATCAATTGGTTGCCTCCTGCACAAGCCCCGACAAGGGAATCAAACCTGGAAGGGACCCTTTGGTCCATAGATTGATGCTCTATCCACTGAGCCAAACCAGCTAGGGCTGGAGAAGTTTTATTTAACTTTTTAAAATCGTTATTTTTTTCTTGTTTTTAGAAAGAGAGAGACATTGAAGTGAGAGAGAAACATTGATCAGTTGCCTCCTGCTTGTGCCCTCACAAGGGATCTAACACTTAACCCTGATATGTGTCTAACCAGGAATCACACTGCCACCTCTTGGTGTGTGATCCAACCAAATGAGCCACCTGGCCAGTGCTTGGAGGAGTTTTGATGCCTAAGGTGGACATTTGAATTTTATTTAGTAGGGAATGAGGAATCACTAAAAGCTTATCAATGAGGTGAATGACAAGTTGGAAATGACGCTTTAAGGAGATTAACTTGGTGGGATGAACTAGGGAGGGGGTAGACCAGAGGTTGCAAGATAGGTAGCAAGTTTTGTCAATAATCCAGGCATGAAGTTATAAACATTTGATATAGGGAAGTGTCAGTAGTGACAGATCCAATAAGAATTCAAGATGCAATGTGGTATAGTACAAAGTGCATTGGGCCCTAGCCAGTTTGGCTCAATGGATAGAACGTTGGCCTGCAGACTGAAAGGTCCCAGGTTCAATTCCAATCAAGGACATATGCTGGATTGTGGGCTCGATCCCCAGTAGGGGATATGCAGGAGGCAGCCAATCAATTATTCTCTCTCATCATTGATGTTTCTATCTCTCCCTCTCCCTTCATCTATGAAATTAATAAAATATATTTAAAAACAACAAACAACAAAAACAAAGTGCATTGGACTAGGGCTCAAATAACCCTGAGTTCCAGTCCTAACTCCCATTTAGAGGCTATGTCAATTTACCTTTCAGGAATTCAATTTTATTTTCTGAAAAAAGGGGTAAAGCTTGAAGAAATAAGTATCTTTAAGGTCTCTTTCAGTTCTAATGCCCTCTGATTTAGACTGAAGTCACTTGCCCAAAATCACAGAGCCAGGACTTGTCCCAGGCAGTTTTATCCATAGAGGCAGTGTGCTTGACCCCTGCACCATGTAGACAGCTATATAGAACTAATTGACAAAATTTTATAAGGGGTAAGCTGACTAGGAGATTGGAGGTTCCATTAATAAGACAGTGGAGTCAAAGAAGGAAGCTAGCCTTATGGACGAAAATGACACTTGAGTGTGAACTGTTACTGAAACATATAGTTAACTGTTGGAAGGGCAGGGTAGCAGCTCTGGAGAGAGGCATGGATGGGAGATTTCAACTTGGCAATCATAAACCTAAAGGCAATCCTAGCAGCTATGCAAACAGATGAGTTTATAGAAAGAGGAGGTGGATATTGTAGAGCAAAGAGCAAAGAACCATGGGAAGTGAGAAAAGGGGGAGGAAGACAAGAAAGAAACAACTGACTGTGAACCCTGAGTAAACTACTTTCATTTTCTGGCTCTGTAGTCTCATCATTTGTAAAATAAGGGGGTTGGAACAAGAAAGCTATAAGACTTTTAGCTGATACATCTCATGCATAATCAGAGAAGATAGAAGAGAACAAAATGTCATGAAAACTGAAGAGCATTTTTAAAAGGAGGCTTTCTGAGGTTGCTTGCATCCAATACTGCACAGGGTCAGGAACTGAAGGCTTAGAGGAAGCCACTGCATTTAGCAATTTAAAGATCTTCTATAAGGTTATAACCTTTCTTTCCCCCACAGGCCACTAATTTACTGTACCCCTTCTCCTACCACTTCTAAGTGTGAACATTCTGAAAAATCCTGTTATCTATAAGGTGAATTAGAAATCTCTGGTTTATATTTTCCCTTTGCACTCAATTTACATTTCCAAGTGACTATTGGACTATGGGACATTTCCATCAGTCACTGAAATTTAGCTTGCAGTAAAAATATAATATTAAAAATAATAGCTGGGGAGAATCCAAGATGGCGGCATAGGTAAACACCTACACTGCTGCCTCGCACAATTTCAAAGCTACAACTAAAAGACAGAATGGACATCATCCAGAACCATAGGAAAGCTGGCTGAGTGGAAGTTCTACAGCCAGAGGGAAGGAGAGGGGCTCACAGAGACCCAGAGGAGCTGCAAAAAGCTGAGGTATGGAGACGCGCGAGTGGAGAGAGCGGGTGCCGGAATACCTGGCTGGTTTTCTCTGGCAGGAGGAAAACGGAGACTCTCAAAGGCATTGAACCCCTATCTTACGACACTAAACCCCTGATCCAGCTGAAACTCACACGGGGGGAGTTTGGACTGTGAAAAGAGAGAGGTGCACGGAAATTTAGGGGCGTCGCAAAAGATCAGAGGTCTGGTGGCGAGCACGGCACTGCGCAGAGGACAGATTGCTGATTGTGCCGCTGGCTTTCGCGAGTGTGTGGGAGACAGACCCTCCCAACTGTGCCACTTCTGACTCCACTAAGCCCCTGTTTCAGGTGAAACCCTGGGGACCTAGACTCGTGTGGTCCTGGGGCACAGGGGAGCTGGAAAGGCAGCAGTCTAGAGGCACTGTGGGCGCACGTGCACAAGGACCGCTCCAGCGATTACCTAGTCACCTGAGACTCAGGGGCCGTGGAGGGTGGGGCAGACCGAAAGGCAAGGCGGTCCCTTAAGCCCTGAGACTCCACCCATCCCAAGCTCAACAGAGGCTTCTTCTGTTTTGCAAGTCTGGTATCATAAGGCTGAATCTAACACAGAAGTTCTCCCGGCATAGTGAAAATGCCGAGACAAGAGAAGGATCACAAACAAAAGAAATGGAGGAAAAAAAAAAAGACTGGATATAGAGTTCAAAACCACACTTATAAGGTGTTTCAAGAATATGCTAGAAAAGTTGGATAAAGTTAGCGAGAGCCTAGAGGAGATGAAAAAGGACCAACTAGAGACACTGACTGAAATAAAAAATATTATACAGAGTCCTAACAGCAGACTAGAGGAAGGCAAAAATCAAGTCAAAAATTTGAAATATAAAGAAGCAGAAAACATTCAACTGGAAAAGCAAGAAGAGAAAAGAATCCAAAAATGTAAAGATAATGTAAGGAGTCTCTGGAACAGCTTCAAGCGTACCAACATCAGAATTGTGGGGGTGCCAGAAGAAGAGAGAGAACAAGATACTGAAAACCTATTTAAAGAGATAATGACCGAAAACTTCCCACATCTGGTAAAAGAAATAGACTTACAAGGCCAGGAAGCACACAGAACCCCATATAAAAGGAATCCAAAGAGGACCACACCAAGACACATCATCATTAAAATATCAAGAGCAAAAGACAAAGAGAGAATATTAAAAGCAGCAAGAGAAAAACAGTTCATTACCTACAAGGGAGCACCCATATGATTGTCAGCTGATTTCTCAACAGAAACGATGCAGGCCAGATGGGAGTGCCAAGAAATATTCAACGTGATGAATAGCAAGAACCTACAACCAAGAATAATCTATCTAGCAAAGCTATCATTCAGAATTGAAGGGCAGATAAAGAGCTTCACAGAGAAGAAAAAGCTAAAGGAGTTCATCAACTCCAAACCAGTATTATATGAAATGCTAGAAGGTACTCTTTAAGAAGAGGAAGAAGAAAAAGGTAAAAGCCAAAAAATTATGAACAACAAATACATATCTATCAACAAGTGAATCTAAAAATTAAGTGAATTAAAAATTTGATCAACAGAATAAACTGGTGAATATAATAGAATCAGGAGCATAGAAAGGGAGTGGACTGATAATTCTCAGGGGAAAAGGGGTGAGGGGTGTACAGGGAGATACTGGACAAAAATCATACACCTATGGATGAGGTCAATGGGAGGGGGGTAAGGGCAGAGGGAAGGGTGGGAGCTGGGTGGAGGGGTGCTATGGAGGGGTGCTATGGAGGGGAAAAAAGAGAAACAAATGTAATAATCTGAATAATAAAGATTTAATTAAAAAATAATAGCTAACAGTTATTAAGTATTTATTCTGTTTTGTCTTATAAATAAGGTAAATATTTTATTATCCCCATTTTGCAGATAAGGAAGCTGAGGCTCAGAGATATTAAATAACATGTATAAGGTCACACAACTGGGATGTTGCAAAGTCATAATTCTTACTGATTTCAGAGCTCAAGACCTTAGTAATTTCATTATGATCAATTTAAAATCAAGTTATCATCTTTATTTCCTAAATCAGTTCAATTACTTTACTTCTCTATTTGTTTCCTTCTCATCCAACATCTTGCCACTCTCTTAGAACAAGTTCAGATCTCCTCATGCTCAGACAATTATGGAAGTCTCTCAACTCGTCTCACCAATTGCAGTTTTGCCCTTCTAATTTTGGACAGGTGAGAGCTTCCAGTTTGGGCACCGCCTGAAGAAACAGGGAAATCTCAAGAAAGCAGTCCTTGGGCATACTGCAGACACTTAGAAAAATGCATCACATGAAACCTGCAAGTTATGGCTATTATTGCCCAATACTAAAGTGAAGAAATTAAGGCTCAGAGAAGTGTAGTGATCATTTGTCCAAGACCTCAAAGCTATAGTGGAGATCAAGTGCAGTCCGTGTGACTGACCTCTCGCATCATGGCTGTCTCACCTGGAGGACTCTTTTCTACCCCAGGCCTTGACTCCCAACGCACTTCATTTAAATCCTCAGCACCACTCTGGTTGAGAGGAAAAATAAAGCTCAGAGAGGTAAAGTGACCTGCCTAGGTCATACAGCCTGTTGGAGAAGAGCTGGGATTCTCACCTAGGTGTGTGAAACCCCAAAGTGCCCTCTCCTTCCTCTATTTGAGGTATCTGGGCCCTCACAGAACACAGACCCAAGTTGACAGTCTCTGTATCCACATTTTAAAGAGGTTGAAGGAACAGCAAGTGCAAAGCCTCCCTGGCTGGAAAGCAGGTCCACATATAGTGTACTTTGAGCTAGAGCTTTGCTCTCAAGGTGCTTCCCCACCCAGTTCTGCATGGTCCTGAAGGGGCTGTCAGTCACAGAGCCTTGGCCACAGGTGGACATGGACCAGACTTAGCCAATCAGAGTTCCCCATCCCTAGGTTTAGGTCCAAGCTGGGCCAATCAGCGACCCTCCTGAGACTTTTCTGCTAAATCAAAAAGGAACTATTTCTTCTAAACTGGGGCCTGTTGGCAACCACTGTGCTCAGTTTGTCAAAAATATTGAAGAGAAAGAACACAAGACAGAGCCCTGATGCACTGCATGAATGCTCATATCCAGTTGTGCCTGAAATCCACTTCTGGACTTATCTATTACACAAACCACAAGTTTCCCTTTTCGCTTATGCTTGTCTGAGTTATGTTTCTCCCATTTGCAATCCCAAGTCCTGAGTACTCAGAGTTTGAATAGCAGTAAGGCTCAGGGATCAAGTCTGGCTGAAATGAAGGATGAGTGAGCAAAATGGAGCAGTGCATTCTAGGAAGAGACAAAACAACTGTCTGGTCTGGAAGAGACAAGACCAGTTTTGCCAGGACCTGAGGCCCACAATGATCTCCACTCCCATAGATGCCTGCCTTCTAGAAAAGCTAGAATGTAGACACTCTACCACTTCCTGATTCATGGTTGTTCTTAATAACTTGCTTTTTCACTTAGGAAAATAATCCACATTAAAACAAAACAAACAAAAACCTCTGAAGGCTTCCTATTATTTACATTAAAATTCAAACTCATTGCCTTGGCCAGGTGACTCAGTTAGATGGAGCATTGTCTGGTGCACCAAAAGGTTGCGGGTTTGATTCCTGGCCAGGGCACATACAGGTAGCAACCAATTAATGTATTTCTCTCATACTGATGTTTCTTCTTCTTCTTCAAATATATATCTTTAATGATTTCAGAGAAGAAGGGAGAGGGAGATAGAGATAGAAACATCAATGATGAGAGAGAATCATTGATTGGCTGCTTCCTGCAATGCCCCATAGTAGGGATCAAGCCCACAACCCAGGCATATGCCCTTGACCGGAATTGAATCCAGGACCCTTCAGTGCCTAGGCTAATGCTTTATCCACTGTGCCAAACTGGCTAGGGCTGTTTTTCTCTCTTTCTCCCATCTTCTCTTCCTTTATAAACAAACAAACAAACAAACAAACAAACAAAAAAACCCATACCCTCTGGTGAGGATTTTTATTTATTTATTTTTTAAGTCTTTATTGTTCAGATTATTATAGTTGTTCCTCTTTTTTCTCTCCACAGCTCTTCTCCAACCAGTTCCCACTCCACCCCATGACTTTACCCCCCATTGTCCTCATTCATAGGTGTTCAATTTTTGTCCAGTCTCTTCCCGCACCCCTACATCCCCTTCCAAGCCCCTGATTCTATTATGTTCACCAGTTTATTCTGTTAATCAGATTTTTTATTTACTCAATTTTTAGATTCACTTGTTGATAGATATGTATTTGTTGTCACTTTGTTATTCATAATTTTTATCTTTACCTTTTTCTTCTTCCTCTTCTTAAAGAATACTCTTCAATATTTCATATAATACTGGTTTGGTGCTGATGAACTCCTTTAGGTTTTCTTATCTGTGAAGCTCTTTATCTGCCCTTTAATTCTGAATGATAGCTTTGCTGGGTAGAGTAATCTTGGTTGTAGGTTCTGGCTATTCATCACTTGGAATATTTCTTGCCACTCCCATCTGGCCTGCATAGTTTCTGTTGAGAAATCAGCTGACAATTGTATGGGTACTTCCTTGTAGGCAACTGTTTTTCTCTTGTTTCTTTTAAGATTCTCTCTTTGTCTTTTGCCCTTGGCATTTTAATTATGACGTGTCTTGGTGTGGTTCTTTTTGGATTTCTCTTGTTTCAGGTTCTCTGCACTTCCTGGACTTGTCTTTCTTTCACCAGGTGGTGGAAGTTTTCTGTCATTACTTTTTTCCGCTCTGATCTTTACTATTTCCTTCCTTCTGCTTACACTGGGCTTTTCTTGTTGCTATCTTTCTAGCTCTTTGAGTTGTAGGGTTAGGAAATTTATTACCATTGTTTCCTGTTTTTTGCAGTAGGCTTGTAGGGCTATGAACTTCCCTCTCAAGACTGCTTTCACTGTGTCCCATAAATTTTGTATTGTTGTATTGTCATTATCATTTGTTGCCATGATGTTTTTTTATTTCTTCCTTTATCTCTCTGGTTACCCAGCCATTGTTTAATACCATGCTGTTTAGTCTCCATGTGTTTGATTTCTTTGTATTGTTTTTATTATAGTTGATTTCCAGTTTTATGCCACTGTGGTCTGAGAAAATGCTTGATATGATTTCTATCTTCTTGAATTTGAGGAGACTTTTCTTATGACCCAACATATGATCTGTCTCTGAAAATGACCCATGTGCACTGGAGAAGAATGTATATTCTGTGGCTTTGGGGTGAAATGTTCTGAAGATGTCAATTAATTCCATCTGGTCTAGTGAGTCATTTAGGATTGATGTTTCTTTACTGATTTTTTGTTTAAAGGATTTGTCCAGTGGTGATAGTGGGGTATTAAAGTCTCCTACTATGATTGTATTGCTGTCAATATCTCCCTTAATATCCTCCAGGAGTTTTTTTTTTTTATGTATTTAGGTGCTCCTATATTGGGTGCGTATATGTTTACCAGTTATTTCTTCTTGTTGGATTGTTCCCTTTAGTATTATGAAGTGGCCTTCTTTATCTCTTGCTATGTCCTTCACTTTGAGATCTAATTTGTCAGATATAAGTATTGCAACCCCAGCTTTTTTTTTTTTCCATTTCCATTTGTCTGAAATACCATCTTCCATCATTTCACCCTCAGTCTGTGTGCATCTCTTTTCCTGAGGTGGGTTTCTTGTAGACTGCAGATATCATGTTTTCTTATCCAATCAGTTACCCTATGTCTTTTGATTGGAGCATTTAATCTGTTTACATTTAAAGTTATTATTGATAGGTACTTATCTGTTGCCATTTTTAGTCTTTACCGCTGAGTTCCTTCTTCGCTTCCTATTTCTTCTTATTAAGCAGAACCTTTAACATTTCTTGCATTGCTGCTTTGGTGGTAGTATATTCCCTTAGGACTTTTGTGTCTGTGAAGCTTCTGATTTCAATTTTGATTGAAAGCCTTGCAGGGTACAGTATTCTTGGATTCAGACCCTTTCTTTGCATGACTTTGTATATTTCATTCCATTCCCTTCTGGTCTGATGAGTTACTGTTGAGAAATCAGTTGCTAGTCTTATGGGGGTTCCTTTGTAGAAAACTTTCTGTTTCTCTCGGGCCACTTTTAAGATTCTTACTTTGTCGTTGGTGTTTGCCAATTTAATTATAATGCGCCTTGGTGTCGGTCTTTTGGGGTTCATTTTGCTTGGGACTCTGTGAGCTTCTTGGATTTGTGTGGGTTTTTTCTTTTCTATATTAAGGAAGTTTCCTGTCATTATTTCTTCAAACATGTTTTCTATTCCTCGCTCAGTTTCCACTCTTTCTGCAACCCCTATTATGCAGATATTGTTTGGTTTCGTGTTATCCCAAAGTTCCCTTAGGCTCTCCTCTTGCTTTTTAATTTTTTTTTCTAGAAGCTGCTGTAGTTGGGTATTTTTTCCTAACTTGTCTTCTAGCTCACTGATGCAGTCCTCTGCTTCTTCTAGTCTACTTTGAATGCTTTCTATTGAGTTCTTTACAGCAGTGATGTCATTTTTCATTTCTTCTTGATTATTCTTCATTTTCTTTTGGCTCTTACTCACATTGTTGATTTTGTCTTCCATTCTTTTCATCCACCTTATGATCATTTCTCTGAACTCTTTCTCTGGCAGGCTTATTTCTGCTTCTATTTAGTTTACTTCCTTTTCTGGTGATACCTGCCTTTCTGTCATATGCATGCTGTTTCTTCGTCTGCCCATGGTCTTTCTTCTCCAGTTGTCTGGTTATGAAGTTCTGTCACCTACGTTGATTCAAAGGCACAAACTACAACACAACCAGGTACAACACACAAGGCACTGAGCAGAAATGTATTCACGATGTTAATAACCACAAATAAGGTGACCATCAATGAATTAGGGGTAAGTATAAAAAGAAGAAGAGGAAAATGAGGAAAAAAGAAAAGAAAGAAGTGCTGAAATCAAATTGGGAGAAGGGAGAAAAAGAAGTTGAACAAAAAATGAAATAAAATTAAAAAAATAAAAAGGAGAAGAAGAAGAAAAGAGAAAGAGAAAAAGTCAGAGTGAAAAGAAACAGAATAAGAGAGAAAAGGGGAACAAAATATAGATGTGAGAGAAAACTCCAATAGAACAGCCACTAATCCTGACAAATGCCAGCAACAAGTACCTGGAGATTAATACAAACTACAAATAACAACTAATATCAAGGGAGGCGAGGGGAAAAAGAGGTAAAAAACAAACCAAAACAAAGCAAACAAAAAGCAAAATAAAACAAGTAGAATAAGCTAAAACAATCTCACAAAAAAAGTACAAAAAATCGATATAATCACCGTTCAGGGAAACAGCAACAAAAGGACATAGAGAAAAACAACTTTTTGGATAGTGAAGACAAGAAGAGAGAGGTTTGTATGGACTTGGAGTAGGGGATTTGAAATTAGATATATAAGTGGGGTGAAATTTTAAAGGTAAAGAGAAAGAATAGGGAGAATCTAAAGTTGGAAAAGGAAAAGAGAAACAAGACAACAAAATGGGGAAAGTTAGGAGGAGAGTGTTGGCATAAAGGTAGAGTTGAGATAGAGTAAAATTATGCTAAAGGAAAGATGAAAATAGAATGTAGAACTCTAATCCTAAAGTAAAATAAAGAGAAACAAAATGATACTTGTTTTTTTTTCCAAAAAGGTAATATAGTAGTATAAATAATACTAATTGAAAACAAAAATGTAATAATTAAAATGGTAAAATCAATTGAGGAGAAAAGAAATAAATAGTTTTTTAATTAGAATATGAGAAAATAAATAAATAAATAAATAAATAAATAAATAAATAAATTTTAAAAAGAAGAAAAAAGAAAAAGAAAAAAATAGAATGGGTAGTAGTGGAGGTCATTCACTTCCACTATTGTTCTGCTTGGCACTCCTGTTTCCCAATCGGGAGGTATTGCAGTTCCCCGTGTTCCACTGCTGGTTGTGTTTTAATCTCTTTATTCTTTTGTGGTTATGCGAGAGTCAATTTGTGTGTCATCCACTGGGTGGCAGTGTTTTGGAATTGATCTCTGAGACTAAGCACAGGACCTCTCTACGCTGTGCTTAGATCTTGCTACTCTGTGGTTCTCGATAATGGTTTGTGGGATTTCGAGCAGCCAGGACATTGTAATAATTCCCAGGCAGTCCTTCTGCCTCAGATCAAAATGAGATGTTTTCTAGAGTTTCACTCTGTCCACAGCTCCGAGAGTCCCCTTTCACACTTAGGGATCATGCCCTGCCCCACATCCATGGACCTCTCCAGAAGCAGCTTTCCCACAGCCCGCTTCCCACAGTGTGCGCATCTCTGTTCTCCGGGACAGGAGACCTCATCTTATCCCAGGCGAAATCTGACCTTTCCATGTGCTGTATGGCACTCCTCTGAGTCTGATTGTCTGTGCTGATTAGAGAGTGGTGTTTGGGTCCCCCGGCTGTTCAGTGGGTGCTGCAGCTGTAGCTTTCAGACTGCTGCAGACATCCACCTCCCTCTGCAAGATGGTGCGGTCTCCTCGTTCGCGCTGGTGGCTCCGGCAGACAAAAACCCGTGGCAGTGGGGCTGTCTGGTCAGGGGAGCCCCGTCCAGCAGTCTCCCACCTTCCCCTGGAGGATAACTGACTCTTAGCATGCCAAAAAAACACTCCCAGTGCGACTCTCAGCTGCTCTCTCTCCCTCTGCCCAGCGACATGGCTCCAGACCCGTCTGTCTATTCCGCCGCCATTTTTTTCTCTTCTGTCATTATTTTTTCAAATAAGTTTTCAATATCTTGCTCTCTCTCTTCTTCTGGTACCTCCATAATTCAGATGTTGGCACGCTTGAAGTTGTCCCAGAGGCTCCTACACTATCCCCATATTTTTAGATTATTTTTTCTTCTTGCTTCGCCAGTTGGGTGTTTTTTGCTCCTTCGTATTTCAAATCTTTGACTTGATTCTTGGGATTCTATAGTCTGCTGTTGGATATCTGTATATTATTCTTTATTTCAGTTAGTGTATGCTTAATTGCTAATTGGTCCTTTTTTATATCCTTTAGGGTCTAACTAAATTTCTCAGAGGTTTCTAGAAGATTCTTGAGTAACCATATAACTGTGGTTTTGAACTCTATATCCAGTCATTTGCTTTCATTCATTTCTTTCATTTGTGACATGTTTCTTTGTCTCCACATTTTGGCTGTTTCCCTATGTTGATAGTGTGGCTTTGTGTGCTGGATGTCCTATAGGGCCCAGTGGCTCAGTCTCCCCAATCACCTGAAGTGGACACTCTTGGTGCACCCCTTTGTGGGCTGTTTGCCCGGTTTTCTTGTAGTTAAGCCTTGATTGCTGTTGGTATCACTGGGAGGAATTGACCTCCAGACCAATTGGCTGTTAGGACCAGTTGTGTCTACAATGGGAGAACTGCTGTGCTGTAAACACCCTTATGGAGGAGGATTTGTTTCAGTTGAGCTTTGATGCTCACTGAATCTGCCCCCTGAGTGTGTCTTTTATCAATCTGAGGAGTTGTAATCTGGTGTGGTCTCACTTTCACCACCGGGTGCACTGGCTCTTGGATTTCCAAGGAGGTGCAAAATCAATGATTGCCTGAGACCACTCAGCAGGAACTATAGAGAGATCTGCAGATTCCTCCTCTTTGTTTGGGGTTTGGAGGTGCCCAAATGAGGCGCAACTGTGAAGCAATGCAGGCTGCTCATGAGCCTTAGGCCTTCTTTTGGAAGTTCTGGGTTTTTTTGACCCAGCTGCAGTTTGTTAGGTTTGGTTGCAAAAGGCCAGGCACAGCTTAGGTGGGGTTGTAAATTGGGTGGGGTGTAGTCTCAGGGAATCACTGGGTGGTGCAAACAGCAATGGTTGCCTGTTGGCCCTGCCCCAGATAGGTCCTGGGTCTCTGTGTCCTACGGCCCCGTGTAGGAACAATGAACCATGAGACCACCTCTGAGAGAAAGCTGCTGTGGTGTTCCCGTTCAATGCCAGACAGTCCAGTTTCTCCTTGTATGAGTCTGGGTCCCCAGAGTCTCGCCCTGAACTAGAGTTCAGAGCAGTCAGGAGTTTGTATTTCCCTCCCGATTGAAAAAGACCACAGTGTACCCAGTTGCCAGCCCATTTCCACGTGCCTCCATACCTTCGTTCTTCCACTCCTCTGCATCTCCTACCAGTCTAGATGTGCTTTTCTCTTTCCTTCTTGTAGAACTTCCACCCAGCCAGCTTTTCCTTGGTTCTTGATGATAGCCGTTTTTCTTTTAGTTGTAGTTTTGATGTGGTTGTGTGAGACAGCAAATTCAGGTGTTTACCTATGCTGCCATCTTGGTTCCTCCCTCTGGTGAGGATTTTTAAAAAGTCCAAACTCATCCAGCCAGCATTGCTCAGTGGTTGAGCGTTGACCAATGAACCAGGAGATGACAGTTTGATTCCCAGTCAAGTCACATGCCTGAGTTGAGAGCTCCATCTCTAGTGTGGGCATGCAGGAGGCAGCTGATCAATGATTCTCATCATCAATATTTCTCTCTCTCTCCCCTTCTTCCTTCCTACCTGAAATAAATTTTTAAAAAATTTTAAAGTAAAAAAAAAAAAAAGCAAAACTCATTAATATGACTAAAAGACCCCTTCACAGTCCAACCCTGTTCCACATCAGTTCTGAACCACTAGGGATCACTAAAGATGACATAGACATTTATATATGCAAGCGTTTGCTTATATGTCCCTCTATCTGGAATGCCTCTATCTGTAATACCAGAACTTCCACTCATCTTTCTAATCCCAGCTCATATGTTATTTCCTATATCAGGACTTCTCAGTTTCACAAACCCTTCTTCTTTTTCTGTTTTGTTTTTATTTTTCATTTTTAAAAGAAATCTTTATTGTTTGGATTACTACAGTTGTTCCTCTTTTTTCACCCCACAGCTCCCCTCCACGCAGTTCCCATCCCTCCCTCTGCCATTACCCACCTCAGTGTCCTCATCCATAGGTGTTCGATTTTTGTCCAGTCTCTTTCTGCATCCCCACACCTCTTTCCCCCCTGAGAACTGTCAGTCCACTCACTTTCTATGCCCCTGATTCTATTATATTCAACAGTTTATTTTGTTCATCAGATTTTTTACTCACTTGATTTTCAGATTCACTTGTTGATAGATATGTATTTGTTGTTCATAATTTTTATCTTTACCTTTTTCTTCTTCCTCCTCTTATTTTTTGTTCCTTTTTATTTTTTATTGTTTAAAGTATTACATATAGTAGTACATATATCTCCTTTCCCCCCATTGACCTTCCTCCAGCCTCCTTACCCCATGTCATATGCCCTCATCCCAACCCCACCCCAGTGTCTTGTGTCCATTGGTGTGCTTATATGCATGAATACAAGTCCTTTGGTTGAACTCTTCCCCAACCATCCCCAACACTTCCCTGCCTTCCTGCTATAATTTGACTGTCTGTTTGATGCTTTACTACCTCTGTATCTTTTTGTTCATAAGTTTATAATGTTCTTTATTTTCCATAAATGCGTGAGATCGTGTGGTATTTTTCTTTCATTGCCTGGCTTATTTCACTTAACATAATGCTCTCCAGGTCCATCCATGCTGATGCAAATGGTAAGACTTCCTTCTTTTTTTTATAGCATCATAGTATTCCATTGTGTAGATGTACCATGGTTTTCTTATCCAGTCATTTGCTGATAGACACCTAGGTTGTTTCCAGATCTTAGCTATTGTAAATTGTGCTGCTCTGAACATAGAGGTACATATATCCTTTCTGACCGGTGTTTCTAGTTTCTTAGGATATATTTCTAGGAGTGGGATTACTGGGTCGAATGGGAGTTCTATTTTTAGTTTTTCGAGGAAACTCCATACTGTTCTCCACAGTGGCTGCATCAGTCTGCATTCCCACCAGCAGTGCATGAGGGTTCGTTTTTCTCCACAACCTTGCCAGCACTTGTTGTTCGTTGATATCCATTCTGACAGGTGTGAGATGGTACCGCATTGGCATTTTGATTTTCATCTCTTGGACAATTAGTGACTTTGAGCATGTTTTCAAATGTCTCTTAGACTTCCTTCTATCTTCTTTTGAAAAGATTCTATTCCGGTCCATTGCCCCCCCCCTTTTTTTTTGTAAGCACCCCGATTTTCCCAAAGAGTTTATTTGGGCAGACCAAGGAACAGAGAGACCCTGCATCTAAAAGAAGGTGTTGGGCCTCTTGGTGGTGAAGCGTGGCTTGTGCTGGCGACAAAGGACCCAGTGTGGCAACTGGAACTTGATCTTGGAGTCATGGAACTGCTTGACTGCTGGTCGGCGGCACTTGCTGGCTGCAATTTCCTCTACCTTCATGATCTGGATTGAGTGGGCACGGGCCTGGTGCCGGGCCCCCATATCTCGGTCTGCAGGGTGAACAAGCACTAAGGTATCTGGGTGTTCCTCAAAACTCCCATTAGGTACTTGCCTAGGAGACCCAACTCTGACCACTAAGAGTGTAAAACCTTCCAATTCACTTTGAGGGGCACAGTCACAGCCCCCAAAGGTGACAAGATCCACTTGCTGTTAGTACTTGTTTCAACTGCTGCTACAATCATTGCCCATTTTTAAGTAAGATGTTTTTAAATATATTTTATTGATTTTTTACAGAGAGGAAGGGAGAGGGATAGAAAGTCAGAAACATCAATGAGAGAGAGACATCGATGAGAGAGAGACATCGATCAGCCGCCTCCTGCATGCCCCACACTGGAGATGTGCCCGCAAGCAAGGTACATGCCCCCAACTAGAATCGAACCTGGGCCCTTTCAGTCTGCAGGCCAACGCTCTATCCACTGAGCCAAACTGGTCTTGGCTGCCCATTTTTATAGGATCATTTATCTTCCTTTTATTATGTTGTATAAGTTGACTGTAGATGTTGGAGATTAAACCTTTATCAGTGATAACATTTGCAAATATGGTCTCCCATACAGTGGGCTTTCCTGTTGTTTTGTTGATGGTGTCTTTGCTGTACAAAAGCTTTTTAGTTTAATGTAGTGCCATTTATTTATTTTCTTTTTAGTTTCTATTGCCTTACGAATGGTATCGGTAAAGAAATTGCTTCGGCATATGTATGAGTTTTCTCTGCCTGTAGATTCCTCTGATATTTTTATAATTTCCCATCTTATGTTTAAGGCGAGTATCCATTTTGAGTTTATTTTTGTGTATGGTGTAAGTTGGTGGTCAAGTTTCATTTTTTCTTTTGCATGTATCTGTCCAATTCTCCCAACACCATTTATTGAAGAGACTGTCTTGACTTCATTGTATGTTCACATTTCATTTGTTATATATTAATTGAGCATAGTAGTTTGGGTCGATATCTGGATTCTCTATTCTATTCCATTGGTCTATATGCCTGTTCTTGTGTGAGTACCAGGCTGTTTTGAGGCTTTGTAATACAGCTTGAAATCTGATATTGAGATCCCACATACTTTGTTTTCCTTTCTCAAGATTGCTGTGGCTATTCGGGGTCTTTTTTTATTCCAGATGAATTTTTTGAGTTCTTTCTAGGTCTGTGAAATATGCCATTGGTATTTCAATGGGTAGTACTTGAATCTATAGATTGCTTTGGGTAGTATGGACATTTTAATGATGTTGATTCTCCCGATTCATGAACATGGTATGTTCTTCCATCTGTTTATGTCTTCCTCTATCTCTTTTTCAGTGTCCTGTAGTTTTCTGCATATAGGTCTTTTACCTCCTTAGTTAAGTTTATTCCTAGGTATCTTAATTTTTTTGGTGTGATGGTAAATGAGATTGCTTTTTTAGTCTTTCTTACTGTAAGTTCACTATTAGTTTATAGAAATGCCATAGATTGCTTGGCATTGATTTTGTATCTGCTACATTGCTGAATTCATTTATTAAGTCTATTAATTTTTGGATGGAGTCTTTCCGGTTTTTTATGTGCAGTATCATGTCATCTGCAAATAAGGACAGCTTTACTTCTTCTTTTCCAATTTGGATACCTTCTATTTCTTCTTCATGTCTAATTGCAATAGCTAATACTTCCAGTACTATGTCGAACAGGAGTGGTGAGACTGGGCACCCCTGTCTTGTTCCTGTTCTTAGGGGAAATGATTTTAGATTTTGCCCATTGAGTATGATGTTAGCTGTGGGTTTATCATATATGGCTTTTATGACGTTGAGGTATGATCCTTCTATTTCCACCTTGCGGAGAGTTTTTATCAAGAAAGAATGTTGTATTTTGTCAAATGCTTGTTTTGCATCAATTGATATGATTATGTGATTTTTATTTCTCAGTTTGTTTATGTGATGTATCATGTTTATTGATTTGTGTACATTGTATCATCCTTGCATTCCTAGGATAAATCCTACTTGGTCATGGTATATGATCTTTCTGATGTACTGCTGGATTCGATTTGCCAGAAATTTGTTGAGGATTTTGACATCTGTGTTCATGAGTGTTATTGGCCTGTAATTCTCTTTCATTGTGTTGTCTTTATCTGCTTTTGGTATTAGGGTGATGCTGGCTTCATAGAAGGTCTTTGGAAGTGTTCCTTCTTCTTGAATATTTTGGAATAGTCTGAGGAGGATAGGTTTTAATTCTTCCGTGAATGTTTGGTAAAACTCTCCTGTGTAGTCATCGGGTCCTGGGCTTTTGTTTGCTGGAAGCTGTTTGATGACTGCTTCAATTTCTTCCATAGTTATTGGCCTATTGAGATGTTTAGATTCATCCTGATTGAGTTTCTGAAGGTTATATATTTCTAGGAATATGTCCATTTCCTGAAGTTTGCCCAGTTTGTTGGAGTAGAGTTGTTCATATTATTTATTATTATTATTATCCTTTGTATTTTGGACAGGTCTGTTGTTATTTCAACTCTTTCATTTCTGATGTTGTAATTTGGGTCTTCTCTGTTTGCTTCTTGGTGAGCCTGGCTAAAGGTCTATAAATCTTGTTTATCCTTTCAAAGAACCAGCTCTTGGTTTTGTTGATCTTTTGAATTATTTCTTTGGTCTCTATGTCATTTATCTCTACTCTGATCTTTACTATTTCCTTCCTTCTGCTTACACTGGGCTTTTCTTGTTGCTATCTTTCTAGCTCTTTAAGTTGTAGAGTTAAGTAATTTATTACCATTGTTTCTTGTTTTTTTGCAGTAGGCTTGTAGAACTATGAACTTCCCTTTCAAGACTGCTTTTAGTGTGTCCCATAAATTTTGTATTGTTGTGTTGTCATTTTCATTTGTTGCCATGATGTTTTTTATTTCTTCCTTTATCTCTCTGGTTACCCAGCCATTGTTTAATACCATGCTGTTTAGTCTCCATGTGTTTGATTTCTTTGTATTGTTTTTATTGTAGTTGATTTCCAGTTTTATGCCATTGTGATCTGAGAAAATGCTTGATATGTTTTCTATCTTGTGGAATTTGCAGAGATTTTTTCTATGACCCAACATATGGTCTATCTTTGAAAATGACTCGTGTACACTGAAGAAGAATGTATATTCTGTGGCTTTGGGGTGAAATGTTCTGAAGATGTCAATTAATTTAATCTGGTCTAGTGAGTCATTTAGAATTGATGTTTCTTTGCTGATTTTTTGTTTAGTGGATTTGTCCAATGGTGACAGTGGGGTATTAAAGTCTCCTACTATGATTGTATTGCTGTCAATATCTCACTTGATATCATCCAGAGTTATTTCTTCTTGTTGGATTGCTCCCTTTAGTATTATGAAGTGGCCTTCCTTACCTCTTATGTCCTTCACTTTGTGATCTAATTTGTCAGGTATATGTATTACAACCCCAGCTTTTTTTATATCCATTTTCCTGATAAACCGTCTTCCATCTCTTCACCCTCAGTCTGTGTGCATATCTTTTTCTGAGGTGCGTTTCTTGTGGACAGCATATATATGGGTCATGTTTTCTTATCCAATCCTTTACCCTATGTCTTTTGATTGGAGCATTTAACACATTTACATTTAAAGGTACTTATCTGTCACCATTTTTAGTCTTTACCCCCATGTTCCTTCTTTGCTTCCTATTTCGTTTTTAAAGCAGACCCTTAAACAATTCTTGCATTGCTAATTTGGTGGTAATAAATTCCCTTAGTCTTTTTTTGTCTGGGAAGCTCCTGATTTCACCTTCAATTTTGATTGAAAGCCTTGCTGGGTCCAGATTCAGACCCTTCCTTTGCATGACTTTGTATATTTCATTCCATTCCCTTTTGGCCTGATGAGTTTCTGTTGAGAAATCAGTTGCTAGTCTTATGGGGGTTCCTTCGTAGGTAACTTTCTGTCTCTCTCTGGCTGCTTTTAAGATTCATACTTTGTCGTTGGTATTTGCCAATTTAATTATAATGTGCCTTGGTGTTGGTTTGTTGGGGTTCATTTTGCTTGGGACTCTGTGAGCTTCTTTGATTTGCGTGGGTTTTTTTCTTTCCTATATCAGAAAAGTTTTCTGTCATTATTTCTTCAAACAGGTTTTCTATTTCTTGCTCAGTTTCCACTCTTTCTGGAACCCCTATTATGCAGATGTTGTTTTGTTTCATGTTATCCCAAAGTTCCCTTAGGTTCTCCTCTTGTTTTTTTATTTTTTTTTTCCTAGGAGCTGCTGCATTTGGGTATTTTTTCCTATCTTGTCTTCTAGCTCACTGATGCAGTCCCCTGTTTCTTCTAGTATACTTTTGATGCTTTATATTGAGTTCTTTACAGCAGCGATGTCATTTTTCATTTCTTCTTGATTCTTTATAATTTCCTCTTGGTTCTTACCCATATTGTCGAATTTGTCTTCCATTCTTTTCAGCCACCTAATGACCATTTCTCTGAACTCTTCTCTGGCAGGTTGTTTGCTTCTATTTTGTTTACTTCCTTTTCTGGTGATGCCTGCTTTTCTTTCATATTTGGGCTGTTTCTTCATCTGCCCATGGTCTTTCTTCTCCAGGTGTCTGATTATGTAGATCTCTCTCCTGCATTGATTTAAAAGCACAAAATACAACACAACCAGGTACAACGCATAAAGTATTGAACATAAATGTATTCACGATGTTAATGACCACAAATAAGGTGACCACCAGTGAGAGACAATTAAGGGTAAGTAGAGAAAGAAGAAGATAGAAGAGAGGAAAAAAGAAAAGAAAGAAGTGTCAAATGAAATTGGGAGAAGCGAGAAAAAAGAGGGAAAAAGAATAAGAAGAAGAAAAGAAAAAAAAGGAAGAGAGAAAAGGAAGAGAATAAGAAAGAAAGGGGGAATAAATTATATATATGAGGAGAAAACTCCAATAGAACAGCCACTAATCCCAAGAAATGCCAGCAACAAGTACCTGGAGATTAATACAAACTACAAATAACAACTAATATCAAGGGACGTGAGGGAAAACAGAGATAAAAAACAAACAAAATAAAGTAAACAAAAAGCAAAATAAAACAAGTAGAATAAGCAAAAACAATCTCAAAAAGTATAAAATATTGATATAATCAATGCTCAAGCAAACAACAACAAAAGTACATAGATAAAAATTATTTTTTGGATAGTGAAGACAGAGAGGAAAGAGGTGTGTATGGACTTGAAGTACGGGATTCAAAGTTAGATATATAAGTGGGGTGAAATTTTAACCAGATAAAAAGAAAGAATAGGGAAAATCTAAAGTAGGAAAAGGGTAAGTGAAACAAGACAACAAAATTGGAAAAGTTAGGAAGAGAGTGTTGGCATAAAGGTAGAGTTGAGATAGAGGAAATTGATGCTAAAGGAAAGATGAAAATAGAATGTAGAACTCTAATCCCAAAGTAAAATAATGAGAAAATAAAATGACATTTCTTTTTTTAAAAAAGGTAAAATAGTAGTGGTAATAATCCTGTTTGAAAATAAAAATGTAATAATTAAAAAGGTAAAATCAGTTGAGGAAAAACATTAGTTTTTTAATTAAAAGATGAAAAAATAAAAAATAATAAAAAATAAAAGAATAGAATGTGCAGTAGTAGAGGTCATTCACTTCCTCTATTGTTTTGTTTGGCACGCCTGTTTCCCAGTCAGGATGGTATCACAGTTCCCTGCATTCCCCTGCTGCTCAGTGTTGTAAGCCAGTCCTGGTTTTTAATCAGGCGGTGTGTCTTCATCTCTTTATTCTTTTGTAATTACGCAAGAGTCAATTTGTGGATCTTCTCCTGGGTGGCAGTTTTTTGGAATTGACCTCTGAGACTATAGATCCTCTTCTAGCCTGTGCTTAGATCCTGCTTTCTCTGTGGCACTCAATACCGGTTTGTGGGAGTGGGTTGCCCCAGAGCTGGTTCTCTGATAGTTATTCTGTGCTCTGATCCCCAGGTTCCAGAAAAACAACTTTTCCCTGCAGTCTCTTAGGATGTCCCCAATTGGGTGATCCTATGTATTGGACTTAGCAATCAGAAACCAGGAACTGAAGAGGAAAGAATGCAGTTTGTGCACTCCCCCTTCCCTGCTCCTGTTCAAGCAGCTGGGACACGTTAATGACTCCCAGGCTATCCTTCTGCTTCAGATCAAAATGGGTTGCTCTCTAGAGCTCCCCTCTGTTAACAGCTCTGAGGGCCTCCTTCCACATTCAGGGATCATGCCCTGCTCAACATCCACGGAATTCTCTAGGTTCAACTTATCCCCCACCCCCGGTCCAGTTCCCACAGTGTGCGTGTCTCTCTGTTCTGCGGGACCAGAGACCTCACATTATCGCAGGTGAAATCTGACCTTTCCATGTGGTGTGTGTAGCTCCTTTGAATCTGAGTGTTTGCGCAGATTGGGGAGCGGTGTTCTGGGTCCTCTGCTATTTGGTGGCTGCCGCAGCTGTAGTTTCTCAGGCTGCCGAAAACATCCACTTTCCCCTCCAAGATGGCGTGGTCTCTGCATTCACGCTGGTGGCTCTGGAAGAAAAAACCCGTGACAGTGGGGCTGCTTGGTCAGGGGAGCCCTGTGCAGCAGCCCCCCACCTTCTTCTGGAGGACAACTGTCCCTTAACTTGCCAACAAACACACCCAGTGTGACCCTCAGCTGTGCTTTCTGTCTGCTCAACGAGAAGGCTCCGGACGGGTCTGTCTATACTGCCGCTATTATTTTCACCTTTTTCTTCTTCTTCTTTTTTTAAAGAGTACCTTTCAGCATTTCATATAATACTGGTTTGGTGGTGCTGAACTCCTTTAGCTTTTTCTTGTCTGTGAAGCTCTTTATCTGTCTTTCAATTCTGAATGATAACTTTGCTGGGTAGAGTAATCTTGGGTGTAGATTCTTCCTATTCATCACTTTGTTGTTTGTTTATTTTTTTAAGAAGATAAGACCTTATTTTATTTATTTTTTTAAGTTAAATTTATATTATTTTTATTTTTTCCTTATTCCCCTCCCCACCCCCCAGTACATGCCCTCACCCATCTCCCTCCCCTTGCCCTCCCCATTGCCCTGTATCCACTGGCTATGCCTACACACATGAATACAAGTCCTTTGGTTGATCTCCTACAGGCCCCTCCCCCACAACCTCCCCTGCTTTCCCACTGTAGCACGACAGTCTGTTCATTGCTTCTTTGCCTCTGCATCTGTTTCCCCCCGCACCCCCTGATTCTTGTCTTTAAAAACATCTTGCCCCTGTAGGCTAGAAATAAACCCACAAGAGCAAAAGCAAAATGTTTGAGTCCCAATTTCAATGTCTGATAGCTTTGAGTTCCAGTTTCAATGTCAAACAGTTCCTTATGTGTTCATGTCATCAATGGTATCTGGATAGTGGACAAATGGTGGCAATGCCGGTCCGACCATCTCTGGTTTGGTTCTAGACATCTTGTAGCAATGCACTGCTGCTGACTGCTCACATGGTAAGGCGTCATCCGAGTCTTCCATCTCTGGGCTGTTTCTCCTCTTGTCTTCGTGGTTGGCAGAGACCTGTCAGTTCCTCCCTGTTGCAGGAGTCCACTTGGTCTTGGAGTTGTTTTCTGAAAGTATATAAACATATTCTCAACCAAGAGTTAATAAAGAAATCTTTTCTATGAAATTGACTTGGGGTCCTTTTTATTTTTGCCTACCCTCTTTTCCTTTGGCTTATTTTGACACCATGTGTGTTTTCATGGGTGTCTTGCTGTTAGTATTACAAATGGAAATTAATTTTATAAAGTGAAAATTTTCTAAATGTAATTTACTTACCAGATATTTTTTTTCCTTACATGATAGTATCCTACTCCCCCCCTTTTTTTTGATTAATGGAGAATTAGGTAAAAATTTTTAATGCAATATTGATAACTTTCAATTTTAATTTTTTTCACAACAATATGCCTGTTTTATGTTCATTGTATATTAAGCAATTTTATTATGAGATGAGCTATCAATAGAAATTTTAATTAGTACTTTAAAACCAGCTTTTTGTTCATTATACTTAAATTTTCTTGGGTGTTCACTTATTTCAGTTCACCAATTTAAATTAACCTGAAAGCTTGATAACTCTTTTATGTCAAATTTAATACTCTACCAACAATCTTAGATTACCCAGTATATATTAGTAGAAAGATTTATTTGCATTCTTATTTTTAAAATATATTTTATTGATTTTTCACAAGGAAGAAAGGAAAGGGACAGAGAGCCAGAAACATGATGAGAGAGAAACATCGATCAGCTTCCTCAGGTACTCCCCTCACTGAGGACGTGCCCACAACCAAGGTACATGTCCTTGACCAGAATCGAACCTGGGACACTTCAGTCCGCAGGCCGACACTTTATCCACTGAGCCAAACCAGTTTGGGCGCATGTGGAGATTTTTGGAATCTTCCTGTGTGAGTTTTGGAAGGTTGTGTTTTTCTAGGAATCTGTCCATTTTCTCTAGGTTGTGAAATTTGTTAGAATAGAATTGATCATATTTTTTAACAATCCTTTGTATTTATGTGGGGTCTGTAGTTATTTCACCTCTCTCATTTCTGATTTTGTTTATTTGGGTCCTCTCTCTTTGTTTCTTGGTGAGCCCGGCTAGAAGTTCATCAATCTTGTTTATTCTTTCCAAGAACCAGCCCTTGGTTTTGTTGATTTTTTTTGTCTCTATGTCATTCATTTCTGCTCTGATCTTTATTTCCTTCCTTCTCCTCACATTGTGCTTTTCTTTTGGCTCACTTTCTAGTTATTTGAGTTGTTGAGTTAGGTGATTCATTACCATTTTTTCCTATTTTTTGAGGTAGGCCTGTAGAGCTATAAACTTTCCTCTCAGCACTACTTTCATTGTGTCCCATAGCATTTGCATTGTTGTGTTTTTATTGTCATTAGTCTCCAGAATATTTTTAATTTCTTCATTGATCTCATTTATAACCCAATCATTGTTTAGTAACATGCTATTCAACTTCCAAGTGTTTGAATGTTTTGGAATGTTTTTATTGTAGTTAATTTCTAATCTTATGCCATTATAGTGTGAGAAAATGCTTGATATGATTTCAATCTTTTTGAATTTGGGGAGACTTTGCTTGTGACCCAATATGTGGTATATTTATGAGAATGTCCCATGTGCACTTGAGAAGAATGTATATTCTGTAGCTTCAGGGTGAAATGCTCTGAATATGTCAATTAGGTCCATCTGATCTAGTGAGTTATTTAGAATTGCTGTTTCTTGCTGATTTTTTTTTTTGGTCTAGAAGATTTGTCCAGAGATGTCAGTGGTGTATTAAAATCCCCTAGTATAATTGTATTGTTTTCGATCTCTCCCTTGATATCCTCCAGGAGATTTTTTTTATGTATTTAGGGGCTCCTGTATTAGGTGCATATATGTTTACCAGAGTTATATCTTCGTGGTGAATTGCTCCTTTTAGTATTATGTAGTGGCCTTCCTTATATCTTGTTATAGCCTTTATTTTGAGGTCTACTTTATCAGATAAATGTATTGCTACCCCAGCTTTTTTCTCATTTCTATTTGCTTGAAAAATGTTTTTCCATCTCTTCACTCTCAGTCTGTGTGAATCCTTTGCTCTGAGGTGGGTCTCTTGTAGACAGCAAATGTATGGGTCATATTTTTTTTCTTCATTTTTTAAATTAAATCTTTATTATTCAGATTATTACATTTGTTTCTCTTTTTTCTCCTATATAGCTCCCCTCCACCCGGCTCCCACTCCTCCCTCTACTCTTACCTCCCTCCTGTTGACCTCATCCATATGTGTATGCTTTTTGTCCTGTCTCTTCCTGCACACCCCTCACCCCTTTTCCCCCTGGGAATTATCAGTTCACTCCCTTTCTGTGCTCCTGATTCTATCATATTCACTAGTTTAATTTGTTCATCAGATTTTCAATTCACTTGATTTTTAGATTCACTTGATAGAAATGTATTTGTTGTTCATAATTTTTTTATCTTTTACCTTTTTCTTCTTCCTCTTCTTAAAGAGGACCTTTCAGCATTTCATATAATACTGGTTTGGAGTTGATGAATTCCTTTAGCTTTTTCTTATCCGTGAAGCTCTTTATCTGCCCTTCAATTCTGAATGATAGCTTTGCTGGATAGATTATTCTTGGTTGTAGGTTCTTGCTATTCATCACACTGAATATTTCTTGCCACTCCTGTCTGGCCTGCATAGTTTCTGTTGAGAAATCAGCTGACAATTGTATGGGTGCTCCATTGTAAGTAATGAACTGTTTTTCTCTTACTGCTTTTAATATTCTCTCTTTGTCTTTTGCCCTTGGTATTTTAATTGTGATGTGTCTTGGTGTGGTCCTCTTTGGATTCCTTTTATATGGGGTTCTGTGTGCTTCTTGGACTTGTAAGTCTATTTCTTTCATCAGATGTGGGAAGTTTTCAGTCACGATTTCTTCAAATAGGTTTTCAGTATCTTGCTCTCTCTCTTCTTCTGGCACCCCCACAATTCTGATGTTGATACACTTGAAGCTGTCCCAGAGGCTCTTTATATTATCTTCACATTTTTTAATTCTTTTCTCTTCTTGCTTATCCAATTGAGTGTTTTCTGATTCTTTATATTTCAAATTTTTGACTTGATTCTTGCCTTCCTCTAGTCTGCTATTAGGTCTCTGTATAATATTTTTTATTTCAGACACTGTATGTTTAATTTCTATTTGGTCCTTTTCCATCTCTAGTTGGTCCATTTTCATATCCTCTTGGGTCTCCCTAAATTTATCCATCTTTTCTAGGATATTCTTGAAAAACCTTATAACCGTGATTTTGAAATAATGACTGAAAACTTCCCCGATCTGGTGAAAGAAATAGACTTACAAGTCCAGGAAGCACACAGAATCCCATATAAAAGGAATCCAAATAGGACTACACCAAGATACATCATAATTAAAATACCAAGAGCAAAAGACAAAGAGAGAATATTAAAAGCAGTAAGAGAAAAACAGTTCATTACTTACAATGGAGCACCCATACGATTGTCAGCTGATTTCTCAACAGAAACTATGCAGGCCAGACGGGAGTGGCAAAAAATATTCAATGTGATGAATAGCAAGAACCTACAACCAAGAATACTGTATCCAGCAAAGCTGTCATTCAGAATTGAAGGGCAGATAAAGAGCTTCACGGATAAGAAAAAGCTAAAGGAATTCATCAACACCAAACCAGTATTATATGAAATGCTGAAAGGTACTCTTTAAGAAGAGGAAGAAGAAAAAGGTAAAAGATAAAAAATTATGAACAACAAATACATTTCTATCAAGTGAATCAAAAATCTGATGAACAAATTAAACTAGTGAATATGATAGAATCAGGAGCACAGAAAGGGAGTGGACTGATAATTTTCAGGGAGAAAGGGGGAGGGGTGTATAGGGAGAGACTGGACAAAAATCATACACCTATGGATGAGGTCAACGGGAGGGAGGTAAGGGTAGAGGGAAGTGTGTCACTTATGCATGTGAGGAATTGAAATCTAATGTTGTATCACACTGACCTCTAGGTACACTGGTTCCTGGATCTCTGGGGCCAAGCACTGAACCAGGTGGAGGGGAGATATGGAGGGCAAAAAAAGAGAAACAAATGTAATAATCTAATTAATAAAGATTTAATAATAAAAAAAGAACTGCAATATCACTATCCATCAGGAAAGCACAAGACACATCACTCCCCTACCAGAATGTCTGAAATAAATAGTATCAATACCAAATGCAGATAAACTGGATCACTCATATATTGCTGGTAGGAATATAAAATGGCCCAACCACCCTGGAAAATAGTTGGGTAGTTTCTTTTAAAACTAAGCATGTACTTACCATGACCCAGCATTTGCACTGCTAGTCATTTATTATAGAGAAGTGAAAACTTACGTAAAAACCTGTATATATTGTTTATAGCAGCTGTATTTGCAATAGCCAAAATCTGGACTCTACCAAAATGTCCTGTAGTAGTCGAATGGCTAACCATGGTATAACCGTGCAAAAGAATCCTCAGCAATTAATGGGAATGAACTTCTGACACAAGTTGCTACAACTTGGATAGATCTCAAAGGCATTATGATGAGTGGAAAATTTGAAAATGTCACAAACATAATTCCATTTATATAACATTTTTGAAATGACAACACAGAGATGGGAATATTTTAGTGGTCACAGGGGTTAGAAGTGCTGGAGGGGGCAGAGAGATTATGTATGTAACCATAAAGGGACATCTGTGGTGATGGACTAGTCAGTATCTTGGTTAGCATGCATCTACACGTGTGAGAAAATACCTCTACATGCATATTGTACCAATGTCAACTTTCTGGTTTGGATTTTGTAAGAGAGGGGTGACCAGGTAAAGAGTACACAGAGCCTCAGTTATCTTTGCAACTTCCTGTAACTCTATATTTCAAAATTAAAAGTTGGTGTGATCCTAAAAAAAAAAAAATGAAAAAGCTTTCAACACCACAAGGGCGGGGGGGGGGGGGTGGGGGTGCGGGGGGGGGGGGGGCTGTAAGAGATCAACCAAAGGACTTGTATGCATGTATATAAGCATAGCCAATGGATGCAGGGCATGGGGGGATGGTGGAGGGAGACAGGTAAGGGCATGTACTGGGGGATGGGGAAGACCGGGGGAGGGCAATAGGGAAAAGAAAAATAATAAATAAATTTAAAAAAATTATGAACAACAAATACATATCTATCAACAAGTGAATCTAAAAATTAAGTGAATTAAAAATTTGATGAACAGAATAGATTGGTGAATATAATAGAATCAGGAGCACAGAAAGGGAGTGGACTGACAATTCTCAGAGGGAAAGGGGTTAGAGGGTGCAGGAAGAATCTGGACAAAAATCATACACCTATGGATAAGGTCAATGCAGGGGGAGGCAAGAATAGAGGGAAGGGTAGGAGCTGGGTGGAGGGGAGTTATGGAGGGGGGAAATGTAATAATCTGAACAATAAAGATTTAATTTAAAAAATAAAAATAAAGTTATTATTGATAGTTACTTCTTTGTTGCCTTATTTATTCTTTACCCCTGTGATCCTTCTTCGCTACCAATTTCTTTTTCTTAAAGTAGACCCTTTAGCGTTTCTTGCATTGCCGGCTTGGTGGAAATAAACTCCCACAGTCCTTTTTTTGGCTGTGAAGCTCCTGATTTCAGCTTCAATTTTGAATGATAGCCTTGCTGGGTATATTATTCTTGGATTCAAACCATTCATTTGCATGATTTTGTATATTTCATTCCATTCCCTTCTGGCCTGATGTGTTTCTTTTTCTTTTTTTTAAAATATATTTTATTGATTTTTTTACAGAGAGGGAGAGGAATAGAGAGCTAGAAACATCCATGACAGAGAGAAATCAATCAGCCACCTCCTGCACGCCCCTACTGGGGTGTGCCCGCAACCAAGATACATGCCCTTGAACAGAATTGAACCCAGGACCCTTCAGTCCTCAGGCCGACACTCTATCCACTGTGCCAAGCCAGTTTCGGCCTGATGTGTTTCTGTTGAGAAATCAGTCCCTAGTCTGATCGGGGAATCTTTGTAGGTAACATTCTGTCTCTTTCTGGCACTTTTTTCTTTTTTTAATTAATTTTTATTAATTTTTTATACATATCTCCCCATTGCCCCCCCTCCCTCCCAGGCTTACCCCGACCCCCCAGTGTCTGTGATCATTGGTTATGTTTATAAGCATGCATACAAGTCCTTTGATTGATCACTTATTTACCTCACCTAACTTTAATCTTTCTGCTATAATTTCACAGTCTGTTTGATGCTTTATGATTTTTGTCCTCCTGAGAATTATCAGTCTACTCCCTTTCTGTGCTCCTGATTCTATTATATTCACCAGTTTATTCTGTTGATCAGATTTTTAATTCACTTAATTTTTAGATTCACTTGTTGATAGATGTGTATTTGTTGTTCATAATTTTTTGTCTTTTACCTTTTTCTTCTTCCTCTTCTAAAAGGGTACCTTTCAGCATTTCATATAATACTGGTTTGGAGTTGATGAACTCCTTTAGCTTTTTCTTCTCTGTGAAGGTCTTTATCTGCCCTTCGATTCTGAATGATGGCTTTGCTGGATAGATTACTCTTGGTTGTAGGTTCTTGTTGTTCATCACGTTGAATATTTCTTGCCACTCCTGTCTGGCCTGCATCGTTTCTGTTGAGAAATCAGCTGACAGTCGTATGGGTGCTCCCTTGTAGGTAATAAACTGTTTTTCTCTTGCTGCTTTTAATATTCTCTCTTTCTCTTTTGCTCTTGGCATTTTAATTATGATGTGTCTTGGTGTAGTCCTCTTTGGATTCCTTTTCTTTGGGGTTCTGTGTGCTCCCTCGACTTGTAAGTCTATTTCTTTTACCAGATGTGGGAAGTTTTCAGTCATTATTTCTTTAAACAGGTTTTCAGTATCTTGCTCTCTCTCTTCTTCTGGCACCCCCACAATTCTGATGTTGGTACGCTTGAAGCTGTCCCAGAGGCTCCTTACATTATCTTCACATTTTTGGATTCTTTTCTCTTCTTGCTTTTCCAGTTGACTGTTTTCTGCTTCTTTATATTTCAAATTTTTGACTTGATCCTTGCCTTTCTCTAGTCTGCTGTTAGTACTCTGTATAATAGTTTTTATTTCAGTCAGTGTATTTATCATCTCCTCTTGGGTCTCACTAAATTTATCCATCTTTTCTAGCATATTCTTGAAAAACCTTATAAGCGTGGTTTTGAACTCTATATCCAGTCGTTTTTTTCCCTCCATTTCTTTTGCTTGTAATCCCTTCCCTTGTCTCGGCATTTTCACTGTGCCAGGGAAATTTCTGTGCTGGATTCAGCCGCAGAAGCCTCTGTTGAGCTTGGGAGGGGTGGAGTTTCAGGGCTTAAGGGACCGCCTTGCCTTCCAGTCGGCCCCGCCCTCCACGGCCCCTGAGTCTCACGTGACTGGGTAACGGCTGGAGTGGTCCTTATGCGCACGCGCACCCGCAGTGCCTCTAACCGCTGCCTTTCTGGCTCCCCTGCGCACCAGGACCACAGGAGTCTAGGTCCCCAGGGTTTCGCCCAAAACAGGGGCTTAGTGGAGTCAGAAGTGGCACAGTTCGGAGGGTCTGTCTCCTGCCCACTCGCGAAAGCCAGCGGCACAATCAGCAATCTGTCCTCCGCGTGGTGCCGTGCGCGACCAGACCTCCGATCCTTTGCAACTCCCCTAAATTTCCGTGCACTTCTCCCTTTTCACAGTCCAAACTCCCCCGTATGAGTTTCAGCTGGATCTGGGTTTAGTGTCGCAGGACAAAGGGTTCAATGCCTTTGAGAGTCTCCGTCTCCCTCCCGCCAGAGAAAACCAGCCAGGTACTCCGGCACCCGCTCTCTCCTCGCGCGCGTCTCCGTACCTCAGCTTTTTGCAGCTCCTCTGGGTCTCTGTGAGCCCCTCTCTTTCCCTCTAGTTGTAGAACTTCCACTCGGCCAGCTTTCCTGTGGTTCTGGATGATGTCCGTTCTGTCTTTTAGTTGTAGTTTTGAAATTGTTGTGCGAGGCAGCAGTATAGGTGTTTACCTATGCCACCATCTTGGATTTCTCCCCCTATAGCTAAAGTTCTTAATCATCGCCAATTTAAAGAATTTTTAGTTGAAATGGAGAGTACGCAGATCTGCTGCATAACAAGGTACGTTGGTTATCAAGAGGAAATGTTTTGAAATGTTTCACTTCCTTATTAACAGAAATTAAAGCATTTCTCCTTGAGAAGGGTGTTCACTATCCAGAACTAACAAATGATCAGTGAATCCAAAAATTTTATTTCGTGGTATACATTACATCTCATCTAAATCAGCTTAACTGTAAACTACAGGGGAAAGAAACAAAATTTTTTTTATGTTAGAAGAAGTTATTTCATTCAAAAACAAATTATCTCTTTTTGTTCAAGATTTTGAAAGAGAAACTTGGATTCACTTTCCAAGCCTGTTGAACCATCGCTAAGAAAATAATTCTGATATTGACATGTGCTATTTCAAAACAACACTTTTAAATATGAGGGAAACTTTTCTCAACAGGTTTCAGGAATTCAGAAACAGTAAAGCTATGTTAGCCTTTGTTAAAAAGTCTCTTACTGCTACTGTAACAGAATTAAATTTTTCTCCCTTTAATATTGACATTGGCAAGTTTGAAATGCAATTGCTGGGCTTAAAAAACAAAGAATTGTGGAGCTAGAAATTTGAACGTCTTTGTGCTGATATAGAAGTATTGGAGAAAAACAAATGTGATCTTAGTTTACAGCATAAGTGGTCTGCTCTGAAAGACCTGGAGAAGAAAGATAAGTTGATTTTTAACACCTGGAATAGTATTCCTGACTCATATAATCAACTGAAAAAACTAACGTTTTGCTGTTCTTTCCTTATTCAGGTCTACGTATTTATGCAAACAATCATTTTCAAGCATGAACCTTATCAAGAGTAAATTGAGAAGTTGTCTTATTGATGAGAACCTGGAATCGTGCCTAAAATTAAAAAACAATAGCATACAAAACTGACCTACCCAAACTTTCCAAGAAGATGCAAGGCCACTATTCACATTAGTGTTTGTCAGTCATTGTCATGATTTAATTTTATGGATATTGTAAGGTAAATTGTAAGGAATTTAATTTTATCAATAAATAATATCATTATTAAGTATGATATCAAGTTTTATTCAAAGTACCTATAGTTTAACTAAGACTTAAAACTTTAAGTAAAGTTTATTAAGTTAATTTTAGAGAATGTTATGGAGTGAAAGAAGATGTAGTGTCGAGGATTGAGAAAGGTATGTTGAGATGGTTTGGACATATAGAGAGGATGAACGAAAGGAGATAGACGAAACAAGTATACAAGACGAGTGTGGATGGGAGGTTTGGAAGGAGTCGACCTCAGCGAATGTAACTCAATCAGATTGATGCTGAAACCGGTTTGGCTCAGTGGATAAAGCGTCAGCCTGTGGACTGAAAGGTCCCAGGTTCGATTCCGGTCAAGGGCATGTATCCTGGTTGCGGGCACATCCCCAGTGGGGAGTGTGCAGGAGGTGGCCAATCGATGTCTCTCTCTCTCATCGATGTTTCTAGCTCTCTGTCCCTCTCCCTTCCTCTCTGTAAAAAATCAATAAAATATATTAAAAATAAATAAATAAATAAAATATTTTAACTCAATCAGATTGAGGATGTTTTTAGCAAATGCCAGCTTAGGAGTACCCTAATAAATTAATAACAGTGTACCTACCTATATAGTTTAAGTTTAAAAAATTTGTCTCTCAAAAGAAATTTCAATCATTGTACTCTTGATATTTTGCTCTGTTGACTAATGAGTTTGCTGACCACTGTCCTAGAAGAAAGCATAAGTGGCAAAATATCAGACATCTCATGTAATAGAATTTTCACCAATATTGCCTAGGGCAAGAGAAACGAAGGGAAAAAAATAGGACTACATCAAAATAAAAAGCTTCTGCACAGCAAAAGAAACCATCATCAAAATGGAACAGTAAAGGGGAACATATTTGCCAATGATATATCTGATAAGGTGTTATTTTCCAAAATATATAAAGTACTTATACATTAACAAAAGGAAGACAGATGATCCAAGTGAATGGCAGAAGACCTGAATAGGCACTTATCCAAAGGGGACATACGAATGGCCAAGAGACATATGAAAAAATGCTCCATCTCACTAATCATCAGAGAGAAGTAAATTAAAACAATGATCCCAAGCCAGTTTTGCTCAGTGGATAGTGTCGATCTGTGAACTGAAGGGTCCCAGGTTCAATTCTGGTTAAGGTTGCAGGCTCAATCCCCAGTAGGGGGCGTGCAAGCAGCAGCCAATCAGTGATTCTCATCGATGTTTCTCTCCTTCTCTCTCCCTTCCTTTCTGAAATTAATAAAAATATTTTTAAATACATAAATCAAGAAACAACAAATGCTTGCGTGGATGTAGAGAAAAAAGAACTCTAGTACATTGTTGGTGGGAATGAAGACTGGTACAACCACTATGAAAACAGTGTGGAGTTTCCTCAAAAAATTAAAAATAGAATTACCATTTGAACCAGTGATCCCACTTCTAGGAATATATCCTAAGAAGTCATAAACACCAATCAGAAAGAATAGATGCATCCTTGTGTTCACAGCAGCATTATTTACAATAGATATGATCAAGTGCCCATCAGTAGATGAGTGGATTAAAAAGCCCTGGTACATTTACACATGGAATACTACGCAGGAGTAAAAAAGAAGGATCTCCTATCCTTTGAGACAGCATGGAGGGACCTAGAGAGTATTATGCTAAGTGAAATAAGCCAGTCAGAGAAAGACAAGTATAACATGATCTCACTCATATGTGAAATCTAATGAACAAAATAAACCGTTTAACAAAATAGATCCAGAGACATAAAAGCATGGGACAGACTATCCAGTCTCAGAGAGAAGGAGGGGGTGGGTGGGTGGGAAGGGATCAACCAAAGACCTTGAATGTATATATGTATAACCCATGGACACAGACAATAATAGGGTGGTGAAGGCTTGGGGTGGGGTTAAGGGGGGCTATAAAGGGTCAATGGTAGAAAAAAGGGGACATATGTAATAATTTCAATGATAAAGATTAAAACAACAACAACAAATGGTAGACAGCTTCAAAAGTGAAAAAATGCCCATTAAAATGCCACCGAATCCCTAAAATGCATTTCCATTGATTAACCCCAAGTTGGTCTACAATATTTTGGGATTTTTATATTTCATTTAAACTCTCAATTAGCAAAAATTAAAGCAAGTGATGCTGCAACCTAAGTATTATCCTTTAATAAAAATATCCTTTGTTAAAAAAAAAATCCAGCCAAGACCGGTTTGGCTCAGTGGGTAGAGTGTCGGCCTGCGGACTGAAAGGTCCCAGGTTCGATTCCAGTCGGGGGCATGTATCTTGGTTGTGGGCAATCCCCAGTAGGGGGCGTGCAGGAGGCAGCTGATCGATGTCTCTCTCATCAATGTTTCTAACCTTCTATACCTCTCTTTTCCTCTCTGTAAAAAAATCAATAAAATATATATATTTTTAAAATCCTCTGTACTCTACCTACTCATCCTTCCCCAAACACCAACCCCCAGGTATCATGGGTCGGTTTACTGTCTACATAGTTTTCCTTTTTCAAGAACATTATATAGCTAGAATCATACTAAAAGAATAAATATGAAAAATAAAAAAGTGTATAGTGTTAGCTCATTATTTTAATTTGCATTTCTCTAATGGCATATGATATGGAACATGTTTTCATATGCTATTTGTATATCTGCTTTTTTAAAAATATATATATACATTTGTTGATTTCAGAGAGGAAGGGAGAAGGAGAGAGAAAGATAGAAACATCAATGATGAGAGAGAATCATTGATCAGCTGCCTCCTGCATGCCCTACACTGGGATTGAGCCCACAATCTGTACATGTTGTGCCTTGTCTGGGAATCGAATCCTGAGTGCCTGGTTCATAGGTCAATGCTCAACCACTGAGCCACGCCAGCTGGCCACTACTTATATAACTTCTTTAATAGGGTGTCTGTTAAGGTCTTTAGCTCATTTTTAGATTGGGTTGTTTGTGCTCTTATTGAATTTTTAGAGTTCTTTCTATATTTTAAGTAACAGTACTTGGAAATCTACAGAATGTTAAAAAAGAGAGAGAGATCCTTTATTAGATGTTTCTTTTGTAAATATTCTCTCCAAGACTGTAGCTTGTTTTCTCATTCTATTGATATTGTATTTCACAGAACAAAAGCTTCTCATATTAATATTAAGCTTACCAATTATCTCTTTCATGGACTTTGCTATCTTCCATAGTTTTGTATATAAAAAGTCATTTCCAACAACAAAACACAAAAATTGTTTTTTAAATATATTTCTTTATTGATTTCAGAGAGGAAGGGAGTGGGAGAGAGAGAGTGAAACATCAATGATGAGAGAGAATCATTGATCAGCTGCCTTCTGCATGCCTCCTATTAGGGATCGAGCCTGCAACCCCCGGGCATATGCCCTTGGCCAGAATTGAACCTGGGACCTCAGTTCACAGGCCGCCACTCTATATGAGCAAACTGGCTAGGCACAAAAAAATTGTTTTAACGAAATATGAAAAAAGTTATTGCCATACCCAAGGTCATTTAGGTTTTCTCCTATGCATTCTTCTAGGAGTTTTTATAATTTTGTATTTTATATGTAGGTTTGTGATTCATTTTGAATTAATTTTTGTGAAGGGTGCAAAGATTGTTTTTAGATTCGTGGTTGTTTTTGCATGTAGATGTCCAACTGTTCCAGCACTGTTTGGTGAAAATACTATCTTTGCTCCATTATGTTGCTTTTGATTCTTTGTCAAAGATCAGGTTTTTTTATGTTTGTTTTGTTTTTTTGAGGTATGCCTGTAGTGTTATGAACTTTCCTCTCAGGACTGCTTTTGCTGTGACCCAGAGAATTGGGGTTGTTGTGTGATCATTTTCATTTATTTCCATGAAGTTTTTGATTTCTTTCTTTAAATATATATATATATATTGATTTTTTACAGAGAGGAAGGGAGAGGGATAGAGAGTTAGAAACATCGATGAGAGAGAGACATTGATCAGCCACCTCCTGCATGCCCCCTAAAGGGGATGTGCCTGCAACCAGGATACATGCCCTTGACTGAAATTGAACCTGGGACCTTTCAGTCCTCAGGCTGACGCTCTCTACACTGAGCCAAACCGGTTTCGGCTGATTTCTTTCTTTTTTAAAAAATATTTTTATTGATTTCAGAGAAGAAGGGAGAGGGAGAGAGATAGAAACATCAATGGTAAGAGAGAATCACTGATTGGCTGCCTTCTGCACACCCCCTACTAGGGATGGAGCCCACCGCCAGGACATGTGCCCTTGACCAGAATTGATCCCGGGACCCTTCAGTCTGCAAGCGAACACTCTATCCACTGAGCCAAACCAGCTAGGGCATGATTTTTTTCTTGATCTCATTTGTAATGCATTCATTGTTTAATAACATGCTATTTAGCTTCCATGTATTTGAATGTTTTACTGATTTCTAATTCCATTCCACTGTGATCTGAGAAGATACTTGATATAATTTCAATCTTTTTGAACTTGTAGAGACTTGTTTTGTATCCTAACATATGGTCTATCTTTGTGAATGATCCATGCGCACTTGAGAAGAAAGTATATTCTGCAGTTTTGGGATGAAATGTTCTATAAATGTCAATTAAATCCATCTGATCTTTTAGAGTCACTATTTCCTTGTTAATATTTTGTCTGAAAGATCTATCCAGTGAAGTCAGCGAGATGTTAAAGTCACCCTACTGTGACTGCATTGTTGTCTACCTCTCCTTTAAAATCCTCTAGAAGTTTTTTTTTAAATATGTATTTAGGTTCTCCTATATTGTATGCATATATGTTTACCAGAGTTATATCCTCTTGTTGTATCAATCCCTGTACTATTATGTAGTGGCCTTCATTGTCTCTTGTGATGGCTTTCAATTTGAAGTCTATTTTGCTGCATATGGGTATTGCTACTCCAGCTTTCTTTCTTTGCCATTTGCATGAAAAATTTTCCCCCATCCCTTCACTTTCATCCTGTGTGTGTCTTTTGTTCTGAGGTGGGTCCCTTGTAGACAGCGTATAGTTGGATCATGTTTTTGTATCCATTCAGCTACTCTTTGCCTTTTCATGGGAGCATTTAATCCATTTACACTTAAGTTTATTATTGACTAAGCAGCCTGGTGTATGGGATTCCTGCACTGTGGGGGTGTGGACTGTGGGGATCAGCCCACTGTGGGAGCACCGCTCATCCTGGTCAGCTGAGTGGCTGTGGACCTGCCCTCTGAGTGGCTGTTCTCTGTCTGGCTTCTTCTGTGGAGCCAGAGTACTCATCTCGCCAGGGCACCCAGTCCGGGCTGGGCCCAAGGACAATAGCACTGAGAGACAGCAGAGTCCTGCAGTGGCCATGAACCTGCCTCCCAACCTTCGGGTTCAGCTCTGCAAGCACCAGGAGGAGGCAGCAGAGAGCGAGAAGGAGAAGTCTAGGATGAGGAGACAATGATCGCAGCCTGGATTTTTGCCTGTGGCCCAGAGTTTACAGCGGGAGCAGCCACTCATTCTGCTCAAGTGGCACTCCCACTGTGGTAGTGCACTGACCACTGGGTATCAGCTCCTGCATTGAGTATCTGCCCCCTAGTGGTCAGTGCACATCATAGCAAGTGGCTGAGCTGTCGTTCTGATCGTTCTGACATTTGGTCGCTGGGCTTTTATTATGTAGGATAGATAACGTATTTGTTGCCATTTTAATTCTGTATGCCTAGGTTTCTCTCTCTACTTCTTTTTCTCATTACAGCAGTCCCTTTAGCAATTTTTTAAAGGCTGACTTGATGGTAATGTACTCCTTTAGCCCTTTTTGTCAGAGAAGCTCTTTATTTGACTGTCTATTTTGAATGATAGCCTTACTGGATATACTCATCTTGGTTTCAGATCCTTGCTTTCCATTACTTTGAGTACTTCATGCCATTCCCTTCTGGCCTCTAGAGTTTCTGATGAGAAATCAGGTGTCAGCCTTATTGGAGCTCCTTTGTAACTAACAGTTTGCTTTTCTCTTGCTGCTTTTAAGATTCTCTCTTTGTCTTTAATTTTTGGCATTTTAATTTTGATGTGTCTGGGCATGGGCCTGTTTGGTTTCTTGCTGGGGGTTCTCTGTGCCTTCTGAACCTGTGTGACTTTTTCCTTTCCGAGATTAGGGAAGTTTTCTGCCACTATTCTTCAACCACGTTCTTTATCCCCTTTTCTCTTTCTGCCTATCTCTTCCTTAAAGCTATTCTATTGTTGTTAAGTTTCATGTTGTCCAACAGTTCTGTTAAGCTGTCTTCCACTTTTTAAATTGTTTTTATTTTATTTTTAGTTCTCAAATTGAGTGATTTTTTTCAACCCTGTCTTCTAATTTACCGATTTGGTCCTCAGCTTCCCCTAATCTGCTTTGTATTTCATCCAATGTGTTCTTTTTAAAAATATATAATTTATTTATTTATTACAGAGAAGAAGGGAGAGGGATAGTTAGAAACATCAATGAGAGAGAAACACTGATTATCTGCCTCCTGCACACACCCTACTGAGGATGTGCCCACAACCAAGGTACATGCCCTTGACTGGAATTGAACCCAGGACCCCTTAGTTCACAGGTTGATGCTCTATCCACTGAGCCAAACTGTTTAGGGCCAATGTGTTCTTTATTTGTGTTATTTCATTCTTTATCTCAGACTATTCTTTTTTTATAGTTACTATATCTTTTCTCATGCTGTTGAGCATCTTTACCATCATTACTCTGAACTCTAGATCTGAAAATTTTATCTCCATTTCATTTAGTTCTTCTTCTGGGGAATTCTCTTGTTCTTTCATTTGGGGTTGTTTCTTTGTCTCCTCATTTTGGCTGCCTGTTTGGATTTGTGACTATGTGTTAGGTAGATTTGCTATGCCTCTCAGTCTCTGGTGTGGGACAGTGTCAAATGCTGTTTCTGACTAATGAGGTAAAGACTCAAATCCTCCTGAGACCTCCTCTGCCTTCAGACTGATAGGATTCTCTTGAATTGGTCCCAAGAAATCATCCACAGGTGTGGCAAGAGGTTTTTTTCCAAGAGGGTGGGGCAATTGCTTCTGCCTGAAGGCTATTTGTTCTTCTCAGTCTTTTAATGGGCCTCCACCAGGTGTTTTTCAATAGGATGGGTCAGCTGTCTTCCCCCCAGGCAAAATTTCCTGTATAGCAAATGTATGCATGAGGAAGATGGCCTCCTCAGCGTGGAGGAATGATTCAGTATAGGAAACTAGGATGTCTGCATACTGAGCTCTCACCTCAGAGCCCCTAATCCTGGCTTCTGCTCACACAGCTCGAGTGCATTCTGCCTTCCCTCTGCCATAGCACAAGGTGAGTGATTCCATAGGGAATTTGTGTGTTGGCCCTTTAATAGGGTGCCTAAATTTCCATCCATCTCTCCCTGCATCTTTTCACTGCGAGATGTTATGTGAGTACCCTTCTCAGTTGTGGTGCTCTCTGCTGGGGGTGAGGGGCACAACTGGGGATTAGACCCCAGAGTTCTCAGTGGTAACTCCACACAGATGAGATATCTCTCCAGAACTTCAGTTGTTGTCTCTAGAAGCCTGGCCAATTCTTTCGCACCTCTGCCTCTTCTACCAGTCTCTTTGCAGTCTCTATGTAGTCTCCATTTTCGGTCCTTGGGTATCAGAGTTCTCTCCAGTGAGTCTTCTGTTGATTATTCAGGAAGTTTTTCTGTATTTTAGTTGTAATTTCAGTTTGACCCTGGGAGTGTATTTGTGCAACATCCACTTACTGCCATTTTTAATCTCAAAGATCAGTTGATCATATTTATGTGGTTCTATTTCTGGGCTTTCTATTCTCTTCCATTGATCTCTTTATTTAGCTTTCTGTCTTGATTACTGTAGCTTTGTAGTAAGTCTTCTTTTTAAAATAATTTTTTATTGATTTCAGAGAGGAAGAAAGAGGGAGAGTTAGAAACGTCAATGATGAGAGAGAATCATTGATCGGCTGTCTCCTGCATGACCCCTACTGGGGATTGAGGCTGAACTGGGCATGTGCCCTTACAGGAATCGAACCATGACCTCCTGGTTCATAGGTCAACACTCAACCACTGAGCCATCCTGGCCAGGCTATAGTAAGTCTTGATGTTGGGTAATGTCAGTCCTCCAACTTTGTTCTTCTTCATTATTGTGTTGGCTATTATGAGTCTTTTGCATATCCACATGAAATTTAGAATCAGTTTGCCAATATCCACAAAAATAGCTTGCTGGTGAAGCAGGAGGTCACAGTTTGATTCCCAGTTAGGGCACTGCCCCACTTTTGGGCTCAATTCCCTATAGAGGGTGTGTAAGAGGCAGCTGATCAACGATTTTCTCTTATCATTGAACTTCTCTTCTTCTTTCCCTCTCCCTTTCTTTCCTTGAAGTAAATGAAAACATATTTTTAAAAATTTAATTAAAAATAAATATTAAAAATATAAATTGCTAGGATTTTATTTGGGATTGCTTTGAATCTATAGATCAAGTTGGGAAGAACTGACATCTTGATAATATTTAGTCTTCCAGTCCATGAACTTAATGCATATTTGCATTTATTTAGTTCTTCTGTGCTTTTGTCAATCAAAGTTTAGTCATTTTATATATATATATATATATATATATATATATATATATATATATATCTTCTTAGGTTTATATCTAAGTATTTAATTTGGGGGGTATTGTGTTTTATAATTTCAGATTCCATTGCTTGTTACTGGTATTTAGGAGACCAATGAATTTTTGTATATCAATATTGTATCCTGCAACCTTGCTATAGTTGCTTATTAGTTCCTGAAGTTTTTTTGTCAATTCTGTCAAATTTTCTAAATAGATGGTCATATCATTTGCAAACAAAGACAATTTTAAAATATATTTTTTATTGATTTCAAAGAGGAAAGGAGAAGTTAGAAAGAGATAGAAACATCAATGATGATAGAAAATCATTGGTTGGCTGCTTCCTGCTGGGTACAGAGCCCAAAACCTGAGCTTGTGTCCTGACAGAGAATTGGCAATGCTCAACCACTGAGCTACACCAGCTGGGCAGCAAAGACAGTTGTATTTCTCCTTCCCAATTTGTATAACTTTTATCTCCTTTTCTGGTCTTATTGTATTAGCTAGAACTTCCAGTACAATGTTGAAAACAAGTGGTAAGAATGGACAATTCTATCCTTGTTCTTTTTTTTTTTAAATATATTTTATTGATTTTTTACAGAGAGGAAGGGAGATAGAAAGTTAGAAACATCGATGAGAGAGACATCGATCAGCTACCTCCTGCACGCCCCCTACTGGGGATGTGCCTGCAACCAAGGTACATGCCCTTGACCAGAATCGAACCTGGGACTTTCAGTCCGCAGACCGATGCTCTATCCACTAAGCCAAACTGGTTTTGGCTCTTTCCTTGTTCTTGACATTAGTGGGAAAGCTTCAAGTTTACCATTAAGAATGTAGGGGTTATTATTTTTTTTATTGTTACATGTATACATATCTCCACACTGCCCCCACCTCGCAGGCATACCGCAACCCCCCAGTCTGTGTTCATTGGTTATACTTATATGCATGCATACAAGTACTTTGGTTGATCTCTTATCTACCCCACCTCTCCTTAAACTTCATGCTGAAATTTGACAGTCTGTTTGATACTTTACTGCTTCTCTGTCTATCCTTTTGTTCATCAGTTTATAATCCACAAATAAGTGAGATCATGTGGTGTTTCTTTATTATCCACAAATGAGTGAGATCATATGGTGTTTCTCCTTCATTGACTAGCTTATTTCACTTAGCATATGGCTCTCCAGTTCCATCCAGGTTGCTGCAAATGGTAAGAATTCCTTCTTTTTAATGGCAGCATAGAATTCCATTATGTAGATGTACCATAGTTTTCTGGTCCACTCATCTGCGGACGGGCACCTAGGCTGTTTCCAAATTGTAGCTATTGTAAACTGTGCTGCTATGAACATAGGGGTGCATAAATCCTTTTTGATTGGTGTTTGTAATTTCTTAGGATATATTCCTAAGAGTGGGATTGCTGGGTCAAATGGGAGGTCCATTTTTAGTTTTTTAAGAAAACTTCATACTGTTCTCCATGGTGGCTGCACCAGTCTGCATTCTGACCAACAGTGCACAAGGATTCCTTTTTCTCCACATCCTCGACAACACTTGTCGTTTGTTGATTTGTTGATGATTGCCATTCTGACAGGTGTGAGATGGTATCGCATTGTGGTTTTGATTTGCATCTCTTGGATAATTAGTGACTTTGAACATGTTTTCATGTGTCTCTTGGCCTTCCTTCTGTTGTCTTTCAAAAAGGTTTTTTTTAGGTCCATTGCCCATATTTTTATTGGATCGTTTATCTTCCCTTTATTAAGTTGTATAAGTTGGCTGTAGATGTTGGAGATTAAACCTTTATCAGTGATAACATTTGCAAATATGTTCCCCACACAGTGGGCTTTCTTGTTGTTTTGTTGATGGTTTCTTTTGCTGTGCAAAAGCTTTTTATTTTGATGTAATCCCATTTGTTTATTTTTTCTTTAGCTTCCATTGCCCTTGGAGCAGTATCAGGGAAGAAGTTATTTTATCATATGTCTGAGATTGTGGTGCCTGTGGATTCCTCTAGTATTTTTATGGTTTCCCATCTAATGTTTTAAGTCCTGTATGCATTTTGAGTTTATTTTTGTATTTGGTGTAAGTTGGTGGTCCAGTTTCATTTTTTTGCATGTATCTGTCCAATTTTCCCAACACCATTTATTGAAGAGGCTATCTTGGCTCCTTTGTGAAATATTAATTGAGCATAGTGGTTTGGGTGGATATCTGGATTCTCTATACTATTCCATTGGTCTATATGTCTGTTCTTGTGCCAGTACCAGGCTGTTTGAGAACAGTTGCTTTGTAATTTAGCTTGAAATCTGGTATTGAGATCCCACCTACTTTATTCTTCTTTCTCAGAATTGCTGTGGCTATTCACGGTCTTTTTTTGTTCTAGATGAATCTTTGAAGAATTCTTTCTAGGTCTGTGAAATACGTCATTGGTATTTTAATGGGTAGTGCATTGAATCTATAGGTTGCTTTGGGTAGTATGGACATTAAATGATGTTGATTCTCCCAATACATGAGCATGGTATGCTCTTCCATCTGTTTACGTCTTCCTCTATCCCTTTTTTCAGTGTCCTGTAGTTTTCTACATATAGGTCTTTTACCTCCTTAGATTTATTCCTAGGTATCGTAACTTTTTTGGTGTGATGGTAAATGGGATTGCTTTTTTAGTCTCTCTTTCTGTAATTTCACTATTAGTGTATAGAAATACCACAGATTTCTTGGCATTAATTTTTTATCCTGCTACATTGCCAAATTCATTTATTAAGTCAATTAATTTTGGGATGGAGTCCTTTGGGTTTTTGATGTACAGTATCATGTCATCTGCAAATAAAGACAGCTTTACTTCTTCTTTTCCAATTTGGGTGACTTTTATTTTTTCTTCTTGTCTAATTGCAATGGCTAATACTTCCAGTACTATGTAGAATAGGAGAGGGGAGAGGGGGTATCCCTGTCTTATTCCTGTTATTAGGGGAAATGGTTTTAGTTTTTGCCTATTGAGTATGATGTTAGCTGTGGGTTTATCATATATGGCTTTTATGATGTTGAGGTATGCTCCTTCTATTCCCACTTTGCTGAGAGTTTTTATCAAGAAAGGGTGTTAGATTTTGTCAAATGCTTTTTCTCCATCAATTGATGTGAATATGTGATTTTTATCTCTCAATTTGTTTATGTGATGTATCACATTTACTTATTTGTGGATATTGTACCATCCTTGCATTCCTAGGATAAATCCTACTTGGTCATGGTGTATGATCTTTCTGATGTACTGCTGGATCCGAATTGCTAGAATTTTGTTGAGGATTTTGGTATCTATGTTCATGAGAGATATTGGTCTATAACACTCTTTCATTGTGTTGTCTTTATCTGCTTTTGGTATTAGGGTGATGCTGGCTTCATAGAAGGTGTTTGGAAGTGTTCCTTCTTGAATATTTTTGAATAGTCTGAGGAGGATAGGTTTTAATTCTTCTTTCAATATTAGGTAAAACTCAGAATCCAAGATGGCGGCATAGGTAAACACCTACACTGCTGTCTCGCACAACAATTTCAAAACTACAGCTAAAAGACAGAACGGACATTATCCAGAACCACAGGAAAGCTGGCTGAGTGGAAATTCTACAACTAGAAGGAAAGAGAGGGGCTCATAGAAACCCAGAGGAGCTGCAAAAAGCTGAGGTACAGAGACATGTGCGTATAGAGAGCAGGTACCAGAGAACCTGGCTGGCTTTCTCTGGCGGAAGGGAGATGGAGACTCTCAATGGCATTGAACCCCTTATCCTAAGACATTAAACCCCAGATCCAGCCCAATATTTGGTAAAACCCTCCTGTGTAGCCATCTGGTCCCAGGCTTTTGTTTGCTGGAAGTTTTTTGATGACTGCTTCAATTTCTTTCATAGTTATTGGACTATTGAGATGATTCTTCCTGATTGAGTTTTGGAAGGTTATATTTTTCGAGGAATATGTCCATTTCCTGCAGGTTGCCCAACTTGTTGGAATAGAGTTATTCATAGTATTTTTTAACAATCCTTTGTATTTTGGCGGGGTCTATTGTTATATTTCCTCTTTCATTTCTGATTTTGTTTATTTGGGTCTTCCCTCTTTGCTTCTTGTGAGCCTGGCTAGAGGTCCATCAAACTTGTTTATCCTTTCAAAGAACCAGCTCTTGGTTTTGTTGATCTTTTGAATGGTTTCTTTAGTCTCCATGCTGTTTATCTCTGCTCTGATCTTTACTATTTCCTTCCTTCTGCTTACACTGGGCTTTTCTTGTTGCTCTCTTTCTAGCTCTTTGAGTTGTAGGGTTAGGAAATTTATTACCATTGTTTCCTCTTTTTTGCAGTAGTCTTGTAGGGCTATGAATTTCCCTCTCAAGACTGCTTTCACTGTGTCCCATAAATTTTGTACTGTTGTGTTGTCATTGTCATTTGTTGCCATGATGTTTTTTATTTCTTCCTTCATCTCTCTGGTTACCCAGTCATTGTTTAATAGCATGCTGTTTAGTTCCCGTGTGGTTCATTTCTTTATATTGTTTCTTTTAGAGTTGTTTCCAGTTTTATGCTGCTGTGGTCTGAGAAAATGCTTGATATGATTTATATCTTCTTGAATTTGAAGATACTTTTCTTATGACCCAACATATGATCTATCTTTGAAAATGACCCATGTGCACTGGAGAAGAATGTATATTCTGTGGCTTTGGGGTGATATGTTCTGAAGATGTCAATTAATTCCATCTGATCTAGTGAGTCATTTTAACCAAGTAAAGAGAAAGAATAAGGAGAATCTAAAGTTGGAAAAGGAAAATAGAAACAAGAAAACAAAATGGGGAAAGTTAGGAGAGTGTTGGCATAAAGGTAGAGTTGAGATAGAGTAAAATTATGCTAAAAGAAAGGTGAATGTAGAACTCTAATCCCAAAGTAAAATAAACAGCAAACAATGACACTTGTGTTTTTTTCCAAAAAGGTAAAATAGTAGGAGTAATAATACTAGTTGAAAACAAAAATGTAATAACTAAAAAGGTAAAATCAATTGAGGAGAAAAGAAAAAAATAGTTTTTTAATTAAAATATGTAAAAATAAAAAAATAACAAAAAATGAAATAAAATAAATTTTTAAAAAAGAAAGAAAAAGGAATAAAATAGAATGGGCAGTAGTGGAGGTCATTCACTTCCACTATTGTTTTGCTTGGCACTCCTGTTTCCCAATAGGGAGGGTATTGCAGTTCCCTGTGTTCAACTGCTGAGGTGTGTCTTAATCTCTTTATTCTTTTGTGGTTATGCGAGAGTCAATTTGTGCGTCATCCCCTGGGTGGCAGTGTTTCGGAATTGACCTCTGAGACTAAGCACAGCACCTCTCTAGGCTGTGCTTAGAGCCTGCTACTCTGTGGTTCTCAATAATGGTTTGTGGGTTTTCAAGCACCCGGGACAATGTAATAACTCCCAGGCTGTTCTTCTGCCTCAGATCAAAATGAGTTGTTTTCTAGAGCTCCCCTCTGTCAACAACTCCAAGGGTCTGCTTCCATATTTAGGGATCATGCCCTGTCCCACATCTGCGGACATTTCCATAAGCAGCTTTCCTGCAGCCCATTTCCCACTGTGTGCAGTTCTCTGTTCTGTGGGACAGGAGACCTCACCTTATCCCAGGCGAAATCTGACCTTTCCGTGTGCCGTGTGGAGCTCCTTTGAGTCCATGTGTCTGAGCCGATTGGAGAGTGGTGTTCTGGGTCCCCTGGCTGTTTGGTGGGTGCTGCAGCTGTAGCTTTCAGATCACCGCAGACATCCACCTCCCTCTGCAAGATGATGCAGTCTCCATGTTTTGCTGGTGACTCCAGGAGACAAAAACCCCATGGCAGTGGTACTGCCTGTTCAGGGGAGCCCCGTCCAGCTGTCCTACACCTTCTCCTGGAGGATAACTGACTCTTAACTTGCCAACAAACACTCCCAGTGTGACGCTCAGCTGCTCTCTCTCCCTCTGCCCAGTGACAAGGCTCCAGACGTGTCTGTCTATTCTGCCACCATTTTTTTTTGAGGGGTGTATTTTTTTTGTAAATATTACCTATCAAGTAGAGGAAGTTTCCCTCTATTTCTAGTTTACTAAGAATTTTTATCATGAATGGATATTGCATTTTTATCAAATGCTTTTTTGCATTTATTGATATATCAGGTGGTTTTTCTCTTTTTAGACTATTGCTATGGGTGATTGCATTAATTTATTGTACCACCCTTGCATAATTGTGATAAACCCCCGACTTGGTCATGGTGTATAATTTTTTTTATATATTGTTGGAGTTGATTTGCTAATATTTTGCTGAGCATTTTTGCATTTATATTCATGTAGTTTTTCTTCTTGTAATATTTTTGTCTGGTTTGATAGTAGGGTAATGCTGGTCTCAGAGACTGAGTTAGGATTTATTCCCTTTGTTTCTTTTTTTAAATTAAATCTTTATTATTCAGATTATTACATTTGTTTCCCTTTTTTCCCCTCCATAGCTCCCCTCCATCCAGCTCCCAACCCTCCCTCTACCTTTACCTCCCTCCCGTTGATCTTATCCATAGGTGTATGATTTTTTGTTGTCTCTCCCTGTACACCCCTCACACCTTTCCCCCTCAGAATTATCAGTCCACTCCCTTTCTGTGCTCCTGATTCTATTATATTCACCAGTTTATTCTGTTGATCAAATTTTTAATTCACTTAATTTTTAGATTCACTTGTTGATAGATATGTATTTGTTGTTCATAATTTTTTATCTTTTACCTTTTTCTTCTTCCTCTTCTTAAAGAGTACCTTTCAGCATTTCATATAATACTGATTTGGAGTTGATGAACTCCTTTAGCTTTTTCTTATCTGTGAAGCTCTTTATCTGCCCTTAAATTCTGAATGATAGCATTGCCAGATAGAGTTTTCTTGGTTGTAGGTTCTTGCTATTCATCACGTTAAATATTTCTTGCCACTCCCATCTGGCCTGCATAGTTTCTGTTAAGAAATCAGCTGACAATCGTATGGGTGCTCCCTTGTAGATAATGAACTGTTTTTCTCTTGCTGCTTTTAATATTCTCTCTTTGTCTTTTGCTCTTGGTATTTTAATTATGATGTGTCTTGGTGTAGTCCTCTTTGGATTCCTTTTATATGGGGTTCTGTGTGCTTCCTGGACTTGTAAGTCTTTTTTTTTTTTTAACCAGATGTGGGAAGTTTTCAGTCATTATTTCATTACATAGGTTTTCAGTATCTCGCTCTCTCTCTTCTTCTGGCACCCCACAATTCTGATGTTGGTATGCTTGAAGCTGTCCCAGGGGCTCCTTGCATTATCTTCACATTTTTGGTTTCTTTTTTCTTCTTGCTTTTCCAGTTGAGTGTTTTCTGATTCTTTATATTTCAAATTTTTGACTTGATTCTTGCCTTCCTCTAGTCTGCTGCTAGGTCTCTATAATATTTTTTATTTCAGTGTATGTTTAATTTCTAGTTGGTCCTTTTCCATCTCTAGTTGGTCCTTTTCCATCTCTAGTTGGTTCTTTTTCATCTCCTCTTGGGTCTCGCTAACTTTATCCAGCTTTTCTAGGATATTCTTGAAAAACCTTATAACCGTGGTTTTGAACTCTATGCAGTCATTTGTTTTCCTCCATTTCTTTCTCTCTTTTTTTTGTGATCTCTTCCTTGGTCTCTGCATTTTCACTATGCCAGGAGAACTTCTGTGTTGGATTCAGCCTATGATACAAGACTTGCAAACCTGTGAAAGCCTTTGTTGAGCTTGGGATGGGTGGAGTCTCAGAGCTTAACAGACCACCTTGCCTTCCAGTCGGCCCTGCCCTCCACGGCCCCTGAATTTCACATGACTGGGTAATTGCTGGAGTGATCCCTGTGTGTGCGTGCACGTGTTCTCACAGTGCCTCTAGACGGCTGCCTTTCCAGCTTCCCTGTGCTCTGGGGACATATAAATCTGGGTCCCCAGGGTTTCACCCAAAACTGGGGTTTAGTGGAGTTAGGGGGGGCACAGTTGGGAGGCTCTGTTTCCCGCTCACTTGTGAAAGTCAGTGGCACAATCAGCAGTCGGTCTTCTGCACACAGTATGTGCGCATCAGCAGACTTCTGATCTTTTGCGACTCCCCTAAATTTCCGTGCATTTCTCCCTTTTCACAGTCCAAACTCCCCCCGTATGAGTTTCGGCTGGACCTGGGTTTCAGTGTCGTATGATAAGGGGTTCAATGCCATTGGGAGTCTCCATCTCCCTCCTGCCTGAGAAAGCCAGCCAGGTACTCCGGCACCTGCTCTCTCCACGCACTTGTCTCCGTACCTCAGCTTTTTGCAGCTCCTTTAGGTCTCTGTGAGCCCCTCTCTTTCCTTCTAGTTGTAGAATTTCCACTCAGCCAGCTTTCCTGTGGTCCTGGATGATGGCTGTTTTGTCTTTTAGTTGTAGTTTTGAAATTGTTGTGCGAGGCAGCAGTGTAGGTGTTTACCTATGCTGCCATCTTGGATTTCCTGACTGTTTCTATCTTATGAAAGAAATTGTAAAGAATTGGTATAATCTATTCCTTAAATGTTTGCTAGAATTCACTAGTGAGCCTATCTGGGTCTGTTGCTTTCTGTATTAGAAAGTTATTGACTCAATTTCCTTAGTAGATATAGGCCTATTCAGATTGTCTATTGCTTTGTGAGTTTTGGCTGCTTGGTCCATTTCATCTAGGTTATAAAATTTGTGAACAGAGTTCTTCATGGGATTCCTTTATTACCCTCTTAGTGTCAGTAGATTTGTAATGATGATCCCTCTTTCATTTATGATATTAGTGATTCGTGACCTCTCTCTTTTTTTCTTAGTTAGCCTGGCTAGAGGCATACCAGTTTTAATGATCTGTTCAAAGACTCTGCATTTGTTTTAATTGATTTTCTCTATAGATTTTCTGTTTTCAATTTCATTGATTTCTGCTCTATTCTTATTTCTTTTCTTCTGCTTACTTTGGATTTAATTTGCTCTTTTTCTCTAGTTTCCTAAAGTAGAAATTTATAATATTGATTTTTATATATTTTAAATTTTCTAATAAAATTAGAAAATTCCAGACATTCAATGCTATAAATTTTTCTCTAAGCATTGATTTTGCTTCATCCTAAACATTTTGATAAGCTATGTGTTCATTTTCATTTAGTTCAAAATATTTAAAAATATCTCTTGAGATTTCTTCTTTGTCTGATGTATTATTTATAAATGTGATTTTCAATCTCCACGTATTTAGCAATTTTTAGTTATCTTTCTGTTACTGATCTCTAAGAGCAGGCATTGTGTGATATCTAAATTTGTTAAGGTGTGTTTTAAAGCCCATAATATGGTCTATGTGAATGTTCCATATGTGCTTGAGAAGAATGTGTATTCTATTATTGTTGGATGAAGTAGTCTGTAGTCTATTGATGTCAATTATGTCCAGCTGATTGGTGGTGCTGTTGAGATCAACTATGTCCTTACTGATTTTCTGCTTACTGGATCTATTTCTGATAGAGGGGTACTGAAATATCCAACTCTAACAGTGAATTAATCTATTCTGTTTTTAAAATATTTTAATTACAATACAATATTTTATTACTTTAAGGGTACAACATGGTGATTAGAGATTTATATAACTTATGGAATGATCACCCAATAAGTGATCATATATAGTTATTACAATACTAGATGCCCAATGCATGAAATTCATGTAAAGGTCGGATACCTAGGCCTAAATGGTGATCAGGGCCTATTGGGGCCTTCCAGCTGCCAGCTGGGGCCTTCCTTCCCCCAGCTGCCAGCTGCTGGCTGGGGTTTTCCTTTGTTCTGCAGCCCCCCCCCCTTGTGGTGAGCACACATTATAGCAGGCGGACAAACTCTTGGTTATTTGAACTCCTGAGGAGACAATTTGCATATTAGCCTTTTATTATATAGGATTATTGACTCTATTCCTTATGCTTTATTTTACATTCTGTGACTGCTTTTATTTATTTATTTATTTATTGTTGTTTTTCTTTGACTGTTTTTATAAATGGTAATTTGCATATTTTAATACCTTCCACTTTTTCATCTATCTCACAACCACTCTCCTATCTGGCAATCCGTTTGTTCTCTGTATCTATGAGTTTGTTTCCATTTTGTTTATTAATTTTTTTTTAGATTCCACATATAAGTCAAATCATATGGTATTTGTCTTTCTCTGACTTATTTCCCTTAGCATAATACACTCTAGTTCCATCAATGTTGTTGCAAATGCAAGATTTCACTTTTTTATTGCTAAGTAATATTCCATTGTTTATATGTACCACATTTTCTTTATCCATTCATCCATCAGTGGACACTTTGGTTGCTTCCATGTCTTGGATATTGTAAATAAGGCTGCAATGAACAAAGGTATGTATATGTCTTTTCCAATTAGTGTTTTGGGTTTCTTCGGATAAATACCCATAAATGAAATTGTTGAGTCCTTCTTTGTCTTTTGTTATAGGATTTGTTTTAAAGTCTATTTGTATAATATAAGTATTGGTACCACTTTTTTTTGTTTTCATTTTAATGAAATATTTTTTCTATCCTTTACTTTCACTCTATGTGTGTTTTTCAATCTGAAGTGAGTCCCTAGTAGGCAGCATATGTATGAATCTTGTTTTCTTATCCATTCAGCCAACCTGTCTTTTGATTGGATCATGTAATTATTTCACATTTAAAGTAATTATTGATAGGTATATAGTTGTTGCCATTTTATTATTCATATTTCTTCTTCAAGTTTAACATTTTTAGTAATACTGTTTTGGTGGTAATGAAATATTTTAGCTTTTCTTGTCTGGGAAGCTTTTTTAAAATATATTTTTTATTGATTTTAGAGAGGAAGGAAGAGGAAGAGAGAGAGAGATAGAAACATCAATGATGAGAGAGAATCAATGTCTAGCTGCCTCCTGTATGCCCCACACTGGGTATTGAGCCCACATCCCAGGCATGTGCTCTGACTGGGAATTGAACCATGACCTCCTGGTTCAAAGGTCGATGCTCAACCACTGAGTCACACTGACTGAGCTGGGAAGCTCTTTATCTATCCTTTGATTCTAAATAATAGCCTTTGCAGAGTAATCTTGGTTATAAGTCCTTGCATTTAATCACTGAATATTTTGTGCCAGTCCCTTCTGGCCTGATCTAGCGGAGAGTGATTGGACAAGGACAAATAGGGATTTATAATCAACTAGTGGCCCAATGCATGAAATTCATGCATGGGGGAGGGGATGTCTCTCAGCCCAGTCTGCACCTTCTCCAATCTGGGACCCAACTGCTGGACATCCCTCTTGCAATCAGGACCCTTGGTTCCTAACTGCTCACCTGCCTGCCTGCCTGATTGCCACTCATTACTGTGCCTGCCAGGCTGCTCACCCCCAACTTCCCCTCCCACGGGCCTTCTCATCCCCAGCTGCCTCCCCTTGCTGGCCTGATTGCCCCCAATTGCCCCACTGCCAGCCTGCTTGCCCCCTACTGCACTCTCACCAGCCTGCTTGGCCCCAATTGCCCCCTCTACCAGTCTCCTCACACCCAACTGCCCCCCTGCTGGTATGCTTACCCCAAACTGCCCCTCCCGCTGTCCTGGTCATGCCCAACTGCCCCCCCTGCAGGCTGCTTGCCCCCAACTGTCCCCCCCTGCTGGCCTGCTCACTCCTACTGCCGCCCTGCTGGCCTGCTCATCCCCAACATCCCCCACCACTGGCCTGATCACCCCCAACTGCCCTCCCTTCCTGGTCTGATTGTCCCACTATGGCTTTGTCTGGGCAGCAGCCACAGAGCTGGCTGGGGCGACCATGGAAGCCAAGCCTCCTGCCCACTCCAGCCAGCTCCATGGTTCCAGCATGCTCCACCATCTTTGTTGCATCAATTTGCATATTCCCTCCTTATTGACTGTGTACACCTCCATCTTTATTATAAAGCAAGATTAATTTACATATTACTTTTTTATTAGATAGGATGACCAGAGTGAAGGGGTAAGTGGGTGGAAAATTACTAAGAGGAGATATCAAGAATTGTACCTCAGTGGTTGAGCATTGACCTATGAGCTAGGAGGCCATAGTTGAATTCCAAGTCAGGGCACATACCTGGGTTGTGGGCTTGATTCCCAGTGTGGGGCATGCAGGAGGCAGCCGATCAATGATTCTCTCTCATCATTGATGTTTCTATCTCTTTCTCCCTCTCGCATCCTCTTTGAAATCAGTAAAATTATTTAAAAAAAAAAAAAGAATGGGAAGAGTTCGAATCTGAATCCAAGATGGCGGCATAGGTAAACACCTACATTGCTGCCTTGCACAACAATTTCAAAACTACAACTAAAAGACAGAACGGACATCATCCAGAACCACAGGAAAGCTGGCTGAGTGGAAGTTCTACAACTAGAAGGAAAGAAAGGGGCTCACAGAGACCCAGAGGAGCTGCAAAAAGCTGAGGTATGGAGACGCGCGCGCTGAGAGAGCGGGTGCTGGAGTACTGGGCTGGCTTTCTCTGGCAGGAGGGAAACGGAGACTCCCAATGGCATTGAACCCCTTATCCTACGACACTAAACCCCAGATCCAGCCGAAACTCATACGGGGGGAGTTTGGACTGTGAAAAGGGAGAGGTGCATGGAAATTTAGGGGAGTCGCAGAAGATCAGATCCGGTCTCGCACACGCACGGTGCTGCGTGGAGGACAGACTGCTGATTGTGCCGCTGGCTTTCGCGACTGGGCGGGAGACAGACCCTCCCAACTGTGCCACTTCTTAGTCCACTGGGCCCCTGTTTCGGACAAAACCCTGGGGACCTAGACTCGTGTGGTCCTGGTGCGCAGGGGAGCTGGAAAGGCAGCGGTTAGAGGCACCGCGGGCGAGCGCACAAGGACCGCTCCAGCCATTACCCAGTCACGTGAGACTCAGGGGCCGTGGAGGGCGGGGCTGACTGGAAGGCAAGGCCGTCCCTTAAGCCCTGAGACTCCACCCCTCCCAAGCTCAACAGAGGCTTCTGCGGCTTTGCATCTGCTATCATAAGGCTGAATCCAACACAGAAGTTTCCCCGGCATAGGGAAAATGCCGAGACAAGGGAAGGGATCACAAACAAAAGAAATGGAGGGAAAAAAACGACTGGATATAGAGTTCAAAACCATGCTTATAAGGTTTTTCAAGAATATGCTAGAAAAGATGGATAAATTTAGTGAGACCCAAGAGGAGATGAAAAAGGACCAAATAGAAATTAAACATACACTGACTGAAATAAAAAATATTATACAGAGTCCTAACAGCAGACTAGAGAAAGGCAAGAATCAAGTAAAAAATTTGAAATATAAAGAAGCAGACAACATTCAACTGGAAAAGCAAGAAGAGAAAAGAATTCAAAAATGTGAACATAATGTAAGGAGACTCTGGGACAGCTTTAAGCGTACCAACATCAGAATTGTGGGGGTGCCAGAAGAAGAGAGAGAGCAAGATACTGAAAACCTATTTAAAGAAATAATGACTGAAAACTTCCCACATCTGGTAAAAGAAATAGACTTACAAGTCCAGGAAGCACACAGAACCCCATATAAAAGGAATCCAAAGAGGACCACACCAAGACACATCATAATTAAAATGCCAAGAGCAAAAGAGAAAGAGAGAATATTAAAAGCAGCAAGAGAAAAACAGTTTATTACCTACAAGTGAGCACCCATATGACTGTCAGCTGATTTCTCAACAGAAACGATGCAGGCCAGATGGGAGTGGCAAGAATTATTCAACGTGATGAATAGCAAGAACCTACAACCAAGAATAATCTATCCAGCAAAGCTAACATTCAGAATTGAAGGGCAGATAAACAGCTTCACAGAGAAGAAAAAGCTAAAGGAGTTCATCAACTCCAAACCAGAATTATATGAAATGCTGAAAGGTACTCTTTTAGAAGAGGAAGAAGAAAAAGGTAAAAGCCAAAAAATTATGAACAACAAATACATATCTATCAACAAGTGAATCTAAAAATTAATTGAATTAAAAATTTGATCAACAGAATAAACTGGTGAATATAATAGAATCAGGAACACAGAAAGGGAGTGGACTGATAATTCTTAGTGGGGAAGGGGTGAGGGGTGTACAGGGAGAGACTGGACAAAAATCATACACCTATGGATGAGATCAATGGGAGGGAGGTAAGGGCAGAGGGAGGGGTGGGAGCTGGGTGGAGGAATGCTATGGAGGGGAAAAAAGAGAAACAAATGTAATAATCTGAATAATAAAGATTTAATTTTTTAAAAAAGTAGCTTAGGGTACCACCCAAACATTAATAAAGGTGTTAGCAAACTTTAAAAAAAAAGAAAAAAGAATGGGGGAGAAACCAAGATGGCAGGATAGGTAAACACCTAAACTGCTGCCTTGTACAACACTATCAAAACTACAACTAAAAGAAAAAAACAAACACAGTCCAGAACCACAGGAAAGCTGGCTGATTGGAAATTCTACAATTAGAAGGAAAAATAAAAGCATATTGAGACTCAGAGGACCTGCAAAAGGCTGAGGTATGGAGACGTGCATGTGCATGGAGAGGATGGGCAGCTGAATGCACGGGCAGCTGAGTGTGTGGGTGGCTTCCTCAAGGGGGAGGGAGACAGAAGCTCCTGACTATACTGAACCCCAGTCCTGGGCGAGACTCTGGGAAACCAGACCCATTTTGGGGGAATCTGGACTGTCAGGAAAAGAGAAAGCACACTGAGACTCAGGGGAGCTGCGGAAGGCAGAGGTCTGGAGGCGTGCACATGCAGAGAGGACTGACTGCTGAGTGAATGGGTGGCTGAGTGTTCGGCTGCCTTTCTAAAGTGGGAGAGAGATGGAAGCTCCTGAATGTGCTGAACTTCAGTTCCAGGTGGGTTTCTGGGAACTCAGACTCATTAGGGGAGAAACTAGACTGTCTGGCAACAGGCAAAACTTGAGGGTGGCTTTCTCTCAGAGGTGCTTGCAGCAATTATTGAGGGACACTGAGACCCTGGGACCTCATAGGGCAGGGCTGACAGGAAGCCAAAGCTGTCTGCTCCACCCTGAGACTCCGCCCCATCCAAGCTGAGCACAGAGGCTTTGGCAATTTTGCAAGTCTTGTCTCATAAGGGTGTCTCTAGCACAGAAGTTCTCCCATCTTAGACACAGCGGATCCTCACAGCCAATTGGCCTGGAGGTCAATTCCTCCCAGTGATACCAACAACAATCAAGACTTAACTACAACAAGGTTGTGCACACAGTCCACAAAGGGGTGCACCAAAAGTGTCCACCTCAGGTAACTGGGGGAGGCTGAGCCACTGGGCCCTATAAGACACCTACCACACAAAGCTACTCTAGCAACTCAGGGAAGCAGTGAAATGTGGAGACAAAGAAACAGATCACAAATGAAAGAAATGGAGGAAAGTAAACGACTGAATATAGAGTTCGAAAACATGGTTATAAGGTTTTTCAAGACTTTCCTAGAAAATTTAACGAAACTCTCAAGGATATGAAAAAGGACCAACTAGAAATTAAACATACACTGACTGAAATAAAAAATATTATACAGAGACATAACAGCAGACTAGAGGAACACAAGAATCAAATCAAAGAATTGAAATACAAAGAAGCAAAAAACACTCAACTGGAAAAGCAAGAAGATGAAATAATCCAAAAATCTGAAGATAGTGTAAGGAGCCTCTGGGACAACTTCAAGTGTACCAACATCCAAATTATGGGGGTGCCAGAAGAAGAGAGTGATCAAGATATGGAAAACCTACTTGAAGAAATAATGACTGGCCGAGACCGGTTTGGCTCAGTGGATAGAGCATTGGTCTGCGGACTGAAAGGTTCCGGGTTTGATTCCAGTCGGGGGCATGTACCTTGCTTGCAGGCACATCTCCAGTGTGGGGTGTGCAGGAGGCGGCTGATCAATGTCTCTCTCTCATCAATGTTTCTGACTTTCTATCCCTCTCCCTTCCTCTCTGTGAAAAATCAATAAAATATATTTTTTAAAAAAGAAAGAATGACTGAAAACTCACAAGTCCAGGAAGCACACAGAACCCCAAACAAAAAGAATCCAAAGAAGACCACACCAAGATATCATAATTAAAATATAAGAGCAAAAGACAAGAAGAGAATATTAAAAAGCAGCAAAGAAAAACAGTTAATTACCTACAAGGGAGCACCCATACAATTGTCAGCTGATTTCTCAACAGAAACTATGCAGGCCAGACGGGAGTGGCAAGTAATATTCAAAGTGATGAATAGCTAGAACCTACAACCAAGATTACTCTACCCAGCAAAGCTAGCATTCAGAATTGAAGGGCAGATAAAGAGCTTCACAGATAAGAAAAAGCTAAAGGAGTTTATCACCACTAAACCAGTATTACAGTGGTACCTCGAGATACGAGTGCCCTAACATACGAAATTTTTGAGATACGAGCCGTTGAGCGAGCGATTTTTGCTTTGAAATACGAGCAACATTTGAGATAGGAGTAATTGCCTGGATCGGCAGGCTGCACACGACCCACCAGTTTACCGCGACTCCAGCATCTCATAGTGTCCCACGCCTCAAGGTTACGGAACGAATTAAACTCATATAACCACTGTATATGAAATGCTGAAAGGTATTCTTTAAGAAGAGGAAGAAGAAAAGGGTAAAGATAAAAAGTATAAACAACAAATACAGGTCTATCAACAAGTCAATCTAAAAATCAAGTGAATAAAAAATCTGATGAACAGCCGAAACCAGTTTGGATCAGTGGATAGAGCATCAGCCTGCAGACTGAAAGGTCTCAGGTTTGATTCCATCAAGGGCATGTATCTTGGTTGCGGGCACATCCCCAGTGGGGAGCGTGTAGGAGGCGTCTGATGGGTGTCTCTCTCATTGATGTTTCAAACTCTCTATCCCTCTCCCTTCCTCTCTGTAAAAAATCAATAAAATATATATTTTTAAAAATCTGATGAACAGAATAAACTTGTGAATATAATAGAATCAGGGGCATAGAAAGGGAGTGGACTGACAATTCTCAGGGCGAAAGAGGTGTGGGGGGTACAGGAAGAGACTGGACAAAAACCATACACCTATGGATGAGGACAGTGCGGGAGGGGGAGGAGATAAGTGCAGAGGGTAGGATAGGAACTGGGTGGAGGGGAGTTGGGGGGGGGAAACAGGGGAACAATTATAATAATATGAACAATAAAGATTTATTAAATTAAAAAAAAGAATGGGGGATTCTTGTTAAAGTGATCTAACATTCTTGCTTAAGGTAGGCCAAGGACTTAGACTTGAAAGGTGGGGGATAAAGAACTTGATCAGATATCAAGGATGATCAGATATCAAGAGTGGGAGGATAGCTCAGCAGGATTTTTTGCTAAGGCTAAGCTGGACAGGCCAAAAACAGGATGAGGGTGAAGGTTGAGGCTTAGTTTTAAAAAGAATTCACAGGAGCCTAACTAAAGTTTGGTCAAGGAGACAGTCTTTGCCAGTCTCTCCTCTTTTTCAAGGAAATAAAAGACATTCTTCTTTCCTCTAAACAATTTGAGTCCATTTTTCATCTGGTTGTATTTTCTTCATTAAGAACCAGCTGAACGCCGAGACCGGTTTGGCTCAGTGGATAGAGCGTTGGCTTGTGGACTGAAGGGTCCCAGGTTCGATTCCGGTCGGGGGCATGTACCTTGCTTGCGGGCACATCTCCAGTGTGGGGCGTGCAGGAGGCGGCTGATCAATGTCTCTCTTTCATCCATGTTTCTGACTTTCTATCTCTCTCCTTTCCTCTCTGTAAAAAATCAATAAAATATATTTTAAAAAAAAAAGAACCAGCTGAACCACATGTTGATACTTGGTAGTAGAAGATATTTATTGGCCATTGTGACCCATTTAGTGAGGGAAATTTCTATGGAAACAAAAGGAAAACAAAGATTATTAGTTGGAGCAGATCATAAACCCTGTTTATAAGTCTGGAGGGAAGCTAGTCAAGATTTCTATACACTGTACTCAAAGCATCTTTAGATGGTGGGATGAGGACAGCAGTGGCAATCTGCTGGCTTCTTGGTTTGTGGTTTGCATAGTTATTTTCCAGAGCAGAGCATAGAAGATGCAGGTTTTCCAGTGAACTTTCTGAGTGATCCACACAGCAACAGGCAAGTTGCCCCTACATGATTTGCTGTGGTGGTGATTCTTTTGAAGTTTATATCAAGTTGTACAGTTTTAGCTTACAGGGCTTATTTAGATACTTGGGGGAAGGTTAGCTACAAGACAACTTAGGAACCAGTAAATATCTGGGCAGTCAGGTTTTAGTTCTCAGTGACATCATGTCAGGGGATGGGAATAAAAAATGAAAAGGCCAGTTTGGAAAGTTGTAGCCAGATATTGAAGGAAGCTAGAAGAATTAAGAAATAGGTAAGGAATGACAAAATGTGCAAGTTGACAGGATCCGGTCCAATTTATGGTAGATATCAAAGTAGAGAATAAAATGTAGTTTACCAAGAGATGAAAAACAGCTCAAAGATGATAAGTAGGACTAGATTCTAATAACACATTGAAGCATAGTAACCTCCATCTTGGGTAAAAACTGCTGCTTAAAATTTAACCCTGTTATTCTGGCTTCCGTAAACATTTGCTGACTTAAATAATAGGGGAAAATAAGACTGCTTCCATTCTAGAGAGTATGCCCCAAACAGAGTTGTTAGTGCTGATGCCAGTCCAGGCCTTGAGATATGGTATCACAGCCCTGTGCCGACACACAGGACATTTTCTCAGAAGGTCCGGAAGTCTCACTCCAAATTTGGAAAACAAAGAGCTGAAAAACATATAAATAAAGGAGACTTCCACCATATTGGGCCCCAGAATTTGAGAAGCAAGATTTTCCTCTGGGCCTGCTAGTGCTAGTGAAATGAACAGGATTCCAAATAAATTTGGCTTATTGATTAAGGCATCTTCTGATTTACAATATAACAGCCCAAAGGTGAGTTATAAAGTCATCAGGATGCAATGTACAGCATGGTAACTATAGTTAATAGTACTGTATTGCATATTTGAAAGTTGCTCAGAGAGATCTTAAAAGTTCTCATCCACAAAAAAGAAATTTGTAACTAACTATGATGACAGATGTTAACTGGACTTATTATTGTGATCATTTTGCCATATATACAAATATAGATTATTATATTGTGTACATGAAACTAATTTAATGTTATATGTCAGTATCTCTCAATAAAACAAAATCTGCTTTTCCTACCTCATATAGTTGTAAAGATAAATGAAATAATGTGAAAATGCATTGACATTCTAATGCACCACAAATGTGTTATACAGTATTATCATTACTGTCATAATTATTATTGACTATATAAATAGTTGCTAGCAGAGCTATGGAACTATTCATGTTATCAATAATCTTTTCCTACATATGACAACATGCTCAAAGTCACTAATTATCTGAGATATGCGAATCAAAATGACAATGTGGTATCATTTCACACCTGTCAGAATGGTTATCATCAACAAATCAACAAACAACAAGTGCTGGCAAGGATGCGAAGAAAAAAGAACCCTCATGTACTGCTGGTGGGAATGTAGACTGGTGCAGCCACTGTGGAGAACAGTAAGCAGTTTCATCAAAAAACTAAAAATGGAATTCTCATTTGACCCAGTGATCCCACTTCTAGGAATATATCCAAAGAAACTAGAAACACGAATCAGAAAGGATATATGCACCCCTATGTTCATAGCAGCACAATTCACCATAGCTAAGATTTGGAAACAGCCTAAGTGCCCATCAGCAGATGAGTGGATTAAAAAACTGTGGTACAACTACTCAATGGAATACTACGCTGTGGTAAAAAAAGAAGGATTTGCAACAGCATGGATGGAATTGGAGAGCATTATGCTAAGTGAAATAAGCCAGTCAGAGAAAGATAAATACCACATGATCTCACTCATTTGTGGAATATAATGAACAACATAAACTGATTAACAAAAACAACTCCAGAGACAGAGAAACATCGATCAGACTGTCAAACCTCAGAGGGAAGGTAGAGGAGGGTGGGGGTAAGAGTGAGAGGTCAACAAAAGGACTTGTGTGCATATGCATATAAGCACAACCAATGGACATGGACACCAGGGGGGTGAGGGCATGAGTGGCGGGGGGAGTTGGGAGGTTAATATGGGGATGAGGACACATATGTAATACCTTAATCAATAAAGAAATTTTTAAAAATAATATTTTCCTATAGGTCTTACAAAACTGAAAGGCTATATTTCTGGTAATAATTTATTATTTACCTGTAGAATGTGTTTACCTGGAGTTTTCAAGGTTCCCTTTGTCTCTGGGTCTTCAATTTCAACCTAACATTGCTCTCTACTCTAGTATCTAGTGTCTGAAGTATTGGGCTCACTAGGATACTCCAGGAGGAGAGGAACTATAGAATGTTTATTGCAGTGGTTCTCAACCTTTGTAATGCTGCAACCCTTTAATACAGTTCCTCATGTTGTGGTGACCCCCAACCATAAAATTATTTTCGTTGTTACTTCATAACCGTAATTTTGCTTCTGTTAATGAATTGTAATGTAAATGTCTGCTAGTAGTTCACTGCTGTAGAGCCTAAGTCCATAGGAAAACACAGATATTTACATTACCATTCATTAACAGTAGCAAAATTACAGTTATGAAGTAGCAATGAAAATAATTTTATGGTTGAGGGTCACCAAACATGAGGAACTGTATTAAAGGGTCATGGCATTAGAAAGGTTGAGAATCACTGGTCTATTGACTCTGCTCTTAGACTATGTTATGGGTTGAACTGAGTTCCATCAAAAGATGTTGAGAGAAACAAAGATGGCATCATAGGTGAACACCTAAGCTGCTGCCTCGCACACGATTTCAAAACTACAACTAAAAGACAGAACAAACACCATCCAGAACCACAGGAAAGCTGGCTGAGTGAAAATTCTACAACTAGAAGTAAAGAGAGGGACTCACGAAGACTCAGAGGAGCTGTAAAAAGCTGAGGTACGGAGACACGCTCATGGAAGGATGGGCAGAGGAAGGTCTGGCTGGCTTCCTCTAGCGCAGTAGTTCTCAACCTTCCTAAGGCCACGACCTTTGCATACAGTTCCTCATGTGGTGGTGACCCCCAACCATGAAATTTTGCTACTGTTATGCATCGTGATGTAAATATCTGCATTTTCCGATGGTCTTAGGCGACCCCTGTGAAAGGGTCGTTTGACCCCCAGAGGGGTCGTGACCCACAGGTTGAGAACCACTGCTCTAGCAGGATGGAGACGGAAAATCCCAACTGCACTGAACCCCAGCTCCAGGCGAGGCTCATAGGGAGAGTCTGGACTGTTGTGAAAAAGAAGGAGTGCACAGAAACTTAGGGGAGCCATGAAAGACAGAAGTCTGGGGGCTCACAAAAGTGCACGCACAGAGCGCTGACTGCTGATTGTACCTGGCTTCCTCTAGCAGGAGGAAAACAGAACCTCACAACAGCACTGAAATCCAGGTCCAACTGTACTGAACCCCAGTTTTGGGCGAGACCCAGAGGACCCAGATTCATATGGGTCCCTGGAGCACACGAAAACTCAGGGGAACCAAAAGGCAGAGTTCCAAAAGCTCATGCGCGTGCATACGAAAGGCAGCAGTCGTGAGGCAAATGTGCATGTGCAGACACAGCTGATCCTCACAACCAATTGGCTTGGAGGTCAATTCCCCCCAGTGATACCAACAACAATCAAGAATTAACTACAACAAGGCTGTACACACAGTTCACAAAGGGGTGTGCCAGAGTGTCCATCTCAGGTAACTGGGGAGGCAGAGCTACTGGGCCACATAGGACAGCTAGAACACAAAGCTACTCTACCAACTCAGGGAAGCAGCAAAATATGCAGAGACTAAAGAACAGATCACAAACAAAAGAAATGGAGGAAAACAAAAGACTGGATATAGAGTTCAAAACCATGGTTATAAGGTTTTTCAAGAATTTCCTAGAAAAAATGGATAAATTTAGTGAGACCCAAGAGGAGATGAAAAAGAACCAACTAGAAATTAAACATACACTGAATGAAATAAAAAATATTATACAGAAACCTAACAGCAGATTAGAGGATCACAAAAATCAAGTCAAAGATTTGAAATACAAAGAAGCAAAAAAACACTCCACTGGAAAAGAAAAAAGAATTAGCCGAAGCCGGTTTGGCTCAGTGAATAGACCCTCTGCCTGTGGACTGAAAGGTCCCAGGTTCGATTCCAGTCAAGGGCATGTACCTTGGTTGCGGGCACATCCTCATCAGGAGGTGTGCAGGAGGCAACTGATTGATGTTTCTCTCTCATCGATGTTTCTAACTCTCTATTCCTCTTCCTTCCTTTCTGTAAAAAATCAATAAAATATATATTTTTAAAAAGAATCCAAAACTGTGAATATAGTGTAAGGAGCCTCTGGGACAACTTCAAGCATACCAACATCAGAATTATGAGGGTGCCAGAAGAAGAGAGGGAGCAAGATACTGAAAACGTGTTTGAAGGAATAATGACTGAAAACTTCCTCCACCTGGTGAAAGAAATAGACTTACAAGTCCAGGAAGTGCACAGAACCCCAATCAAAAGTAATCCAATGAGGACCACACCAAGACATATCATAATTAAAATACCAAGAGCAAAAGACAAAGAGAGAATATTAAAAGAAGCAAGAGAAAAACAGTTAATTACCTACAAGGGAGCACCCATTCGACTGTCAGCTGATTTCTCAACAGAAACTATGCAGGCCACATGGGAGTGGCAAGAAATATTCAAAGTGATGAATAGCAAGAACCTACAACCAAGATTACTCCACCCAGGAAAGTTATCATACAGAATTGATGGGCAGATAAAGAGCTTCACAGATAATAAAAAACTAAAGGAGTTCATCAACATCAAACCAGTATTATATGAAATGCTGAAAGGTATTCTTTAAGAAGAGAAAGAATAAAATGGGAAAGGTAAACATTATGAACAACAAATACATATCTATCAACAAGTGAATCTAAAAATCAAGTGAATTGAAAATCTGATGAACAGAATAAACTGGTGAATATAATAGAACTAGGGAATAGAAAGGAGTGGACTGATAATTCTCAGGAGGAAAGAGGTGAGGGGGGGTGCAGGGAGAGACTGGACAAATATACACCTATGAATGAGGACAATGGGGGGGAGGTAAGGGCAGAGAATGGGGTGGGAACCAGATGGAGGGGTGGTATGGGAGGAAAAAAAGAGGAACAATTGTAATAATCTGAACAATAAATATTTATTTTTAAAAATGTTAATGTAAAAAAAAAAGATGTTGAATTCTTGAGAGAAACCAAGATGGCGGCATAGGTGAACACTTAAACTGCTGCCTCGCACAACAATTTCAAAACTACAATTAAAAGACAGAACAGATATCATTCAGAACCACAGGAAAGCTGGCTGAGTGGAAATTCTACAACTAAAAGGAAAGAGAGGGGCTCACCTGGACTCAGAGGAGCTGCAAAAAGCTGAGGTACAGAGACGCATGTGTGGAGAGGATGGGCGGCAGAGGGCCTGGCTGGCTCCTTCTAGCAGGAGGGAGACGGAAACTCCCAACTGCACTGAACCCCACTTTTGACTGCACTGAACCCCATTTCCGGGTGAGACTCATACAGGGGAGTCTAGACTGTTGTAAAAAGTTAGGAGTGCAGGGAAACTTAGAGGAGCCGTGAAAGACAGAAGTCTAAAGGTGTGTGCAAAAGTGCGCACACAGAGGCCTGACTGCTGATTGTGCTGCTGGCTTTCTCCAGTGGGAGGAAGACAACCTCCCAACTCCATTGAAATACAGGTTGGACTGCACTGAACCCCAGTTTCAGGCGAGACCCTGGAGACCCAGAATCATACAGATCCCCGGAGTGCACAGAAACTCAGGGGAACCAGAAAGGCAGAGATCTAGAGGCACACGAGCATGACTGTGCACATAGAGGACTTCAGCAATTACCAAGAGACACTGAGACCCAGGGGCTGACACGAAGCCAAGGCTGTCTGCTAATCCCTGAGACTCCACCTCATCCAAGCCAAGCACAAAGGCTTTTGCAATCTTGCAAGTCTTAAGACAGAGTCTAGCACAGAAGTTCTCCTGGCATAGACACAGCTGATTCTCACAACCAATTGGCTTGGAGGTCAATTCCCCCCAGTGATATCAATAAAAATCAAGACTTAACTACAACAAGGCTGTACATACAGTCTACAAAGGGGTGCACCAAGAGAGTCCACCTCAGGTAACTGGGGAGGTAGAGCTACTGGGCCATATAGGACACTTAGCACACAAAGCTACTCTACCAACTCAGGGAAGCAGTGAAAATGCAGAGACAAAGGAACAGATCACAAACAAAAGAAATGGAGGAAAACAAACAACTGGATATAGGGTTCAAGACCAAGGTTATAAGGTTTTTCAAGAATTTTCTAGAAAAGATGGATAAATTTAATGAGACCTAAGAGGAGATGAAAAAGGACTAACTAGAGATGAAAAAGAACCAACTAGAAATTAAACATACACTGACTGAAATAAAAATATATATATTATACAGAGACCTAACAGCAGACTAGAGGAATGGAAGAATCAGGTCAAAGATTTGAAATACAAAAAAAAAAAAAAAAAGCAGAAAACACTCCACTGAAAAAGAAAAAAGAATTAAAAAATGTGAAGATAGTGTAAGGAGCCTCTGGGACAACTTCAAGTGTACTAACATCAGAATTATGGGAGTTCCAGAAGAAGAGAGAGAGCAAGATACTGAAAACCTATTTGAAGAAATAATGACTGAAAACTTCCCCACCTGGTGAAAGAAATAAACTTAAGCGCACAGAACTCCAAACAAAAGGAATTCAAAGAGAACCACATGAAGACACATCATAACTAAAATATCAAGAGCAAAAGACAAAGAGAGAATGGTAAAAGCCCCAAGAGAAAAACAGTTAATTACCTAGGAGGGATCACCCATACAGTTGTAAGCTGATTTCTCAACAGAAACTATGCAGGCCACATGGGAGTGGCAAGAAATATTCAAAGTGTTGAATAGCAAGAACCTACAACCAAGATTAGTCTACCTAGTAAAGCTAGCATTCAGGATTGAAGGGCAGATAAAGAGCTTCACAGATAAGAAAAAGCTAAAGGAGTTCATCACCACCAAACCAGTATTATATGAAATGCTGAAAGGTACTCTTTAAGAAGAGGAAGAAGAATAAAAAGGTAAAGATTAAAATTATGAATAACAAATACATATCTATCAACAAGTGAACCTAAAACTTCAAGTGAATTAAAAATCTGATGAACAGAATAAACTGGTGAATATAATAGAGTCAGGGGCATATAAAGGGAGTGGACTGACAATTCTCAGGGGGAAGGGGGTGAGGGGGGTATAGGGAGATACTGGACAAAAATCATACACCTATGGATGAAGACAATATGGGGAGGCAAGGGCAGAGGGTGGGGTGGGAGCTGGGTGGAGGGGACCTATGGGGAGAAAAAAGAGGAACAATTGTAATAATTTGAACAATAAAGATTTAAAAAAAAGATGTTGAATTCTTAACCCTCAGTACCTATGAATGTGACCTTATTTGGAAATAAGGTCTTTATAGATGATCAAATTAAGATGAGGTTGTAGGGTGGGCCCACTCCTATAGGACTGGTGACCTATAAAAAAGGAAAACATAGACACAGAAACAGACATATACAGAGGCAAGATGACATGAAGACACAAGGAGCATGGTACCTACAAGCCAAGGAATGCTTGAGGCTACCAGAAGCTAGGAGAATGTCATGGAGCAGATCCCTTGCTCAGAGCTCTCAGAAAGAACTAATCTACCAATATATTGATTTGAGACTTCTAGCCTCCAGAACTGTGAGACAATAAATTTCTATTGTTTAAGCCAAAAAATTAAAACCCCACAAGGCTGTTCTATTGAAACATAAAATTTCTCCAGTTGCACCCACATTATTTTATGTTTACAAAATAATTCTGGTGTCATTAGATTTGACATGATTATTTACACAAATACAACAGGAATGATAATTGATCACATAGACCTTTTAAAATTCACTTTGCTGGAAGTTTTCATAAGGAAATTCACATTAGACTTTTAAAAACCTTCTGGAGGCTAAAGAGCCAAGTCAAGATTTCACCTGCAATACTTAAAATTTCCTTCTTTTTTTATATTTCTTTATTGATTTCAGAGAAGGGAGAGGGGTAGAGAGATAGAAACATCAATGATGAGAGAGAATCATTGATCAGCTGCCTCCTGCACGCTCCCTACTGGGGATTGAGCCCACAACCAGGGCATGTGCCCTTGGCCAAAATCAAACCTGGGTCCCCTCAGTCCACAGACTGACACTCTATCCACTGAGCCAAACCGGCCAGGGCTCCTCTCTTCTTTTTTATTTTATTTTTAAAAATAATTCTTTATTGTTGAAACTATTACATATGTCCCCCTTTTCCTGCCATTGACCACCTCCAGCCCATCCCTGCCCCAAGCCCCAGGCCCTCACTACCCCATTGTCTGTGTCATGGGCCATGCATATATGCATACAAAGTCCTTGGTTGATTACCTCCCACACACCCACCCTCCCTTGCCTTCCCTCTGAGATTCTGCACTCTGTTCCATGCTTCCATTCTCTAGATCCACTCTGTTCATCAGTTTATTTAGTTACTTAGATTCCACATATGAGCGAGAGCATATTTCTCTTTGAATTCCTCTCTTCTTGACATCCCCCCTATAGTCTAAAATTTCTAGGCCTTCCAGAAGTGACCATCTGTAAGGCTGAGAGCCCTGTAAGCCAGGTACCAGGCCAGTTTTCTCAAGAGGGCTTTTTGTGCATTGGCTCCATAAAGTCAACTTTAATCCCTTAAAAGTGTCTGGTCACGCCCTAGCCATGTGGCTCAGGTGGTTGAGCTTTGTCCCATGCACCAAGAGGTTGCTGGTTCCATTCTCTGCTCCGATTTCAGGCTTGATCCCAGTGGGGGGCTTTCAGGAGGCAGCTGATTGACATTTCTCTCTCATCAATGTTTCTCTATCGCCCTTCTTCTCTCTCTCTAAAAGTCAATAAAAAACATGTTTTGTTTTATTTTTAAAAAGTGTCTGGTGCCGAAACCAGTTTGGCTCAGTGGATAGAGCGTCAGCCTGTGGACTGAAAGATCCCAGGTTCGATTCCGGTCAAGGGCATGTACCTTGGTTGTGGGCACATCCCCAGTGGGAGGTGTGCAAGAGGCAGCTGATCAATGTTTCTCTCTCATCGTCTCTATCCCTCTCCTTTCCTCTCTGTAAAAAATCAATAAAAATATATATTAAAAAAATTTTAAGCATCTGGTCATATCTGATTTTGTGCACATTATTCTCAAATATGACATTCCAAATCAGAGTCTTCATTAGATAAGCAATATTTTGAATTATGCTCTGTTGCAATGACAGATTCTTATTGAACTTTTGCAAATTGTTATGTTGTCATGGAAATAAGAATAATCAATAAAAGCTTTCAAATTCCAGAGAGATCAGATAGGGAGAAAAGATGAGTGTTTCATTGTTTATGAAAGTATAATCTATTAATTGTTATGAGTTTAGATAACAAGAGAAACGAGATAGGGTTCTTTTAATCCATCAGCCATTTTTCAAACAAAAACCATAATTATTCTTTATCAGTTCTTTCAGTCCCATGTAGTTAATTCTTGTTCTGTTTGATCTTGTGTTAACAGTTTTAAAAACTCATTAGAGGCCCGATACATGAAAATACATGCAAGAGTAGGCCTTTCTTTCCCTGGCTGCTGGCACCAGCTTCCCTCCAGGAATATATCCTAAGAAACTTGAAACACCCAGGACTCAGGCTTCCCTCCTCTGGCCACTGACAGGCACCCGGAACCAGCCTGGCTTCCCTCAGGCCACCCTCAGGCACCTGGGACTCTGGCTAGCTCTCCCCCTGCCCTGGGCTTTGTCAGAAAGGATATCTGGTCCTTTTATTATTATAGATTAACTTTTCCACTGGAGTTCTGAAAATTCTGACTCAGCCCAGTGGTGTGTCCTCAAAACCATATAAGCAATGCCATCAAAAGCCTGTACCCCAGACTACCTGACACTCCTTTACATGGGTCTCTGAGATTGATGTTAAATTTTCAAAAATTTTGTGAGTGGAGTGATCACAGTGGTATCTTCAAATTGGCCAAAGGAGTATATTTAAACCCAGAAGATCAGTAAAGCAAGGCTCCCCCAACCAGCCAGAGCTGGTATTAAATATTTACTAGCATACCACTGGACACTTACAACTCAATATGTCCCAAACTGAACTCTTTATGTCCTCATGTGAAACCCATTCCTCATCCCAGAGTACCAATCTCTAGGAGAACAATGTCACCACAGACTCATTTGTCAAGCTAGAAATCTTTGGAGCTGTCCATTGCTCCTTTCTCCAGTCATTCATCTGATCAATCACTGACTCTTATCTACTCTTGCTCAGAAATATTTTCCTGAATTAATCCTCTCTGTCACTATCTTAGTTTAAGCTCCCATCATTTTATTTGAGGATATTTTTTCCATTTTTTTTTTTTTAGAGAGAGTGAAAGGGCAGAGGGAGGGAGGGAGGGAGGGAGGGAGAGAGAGAGAGAGAGAGAGAGAGAGAGAGAGAGAGAGAGAGAGGTGAGAGAGACACCTAAATTGGTTGCCTCTTGCACATGCCTCGATCAGTGCTCACGATGGAACCTGCAGCTGAGGTATGTGCCCTTGATCGGAATCTAACTCACAACCCTTCAGTCCACGGGATGATGCTCTTACCACTGAGCAACCAGCCAGGGAAAGCTCCCATTATTTTTTGCCAGTAATCTCACTTCCAGGAATATATCCTAAGAAACCTGAAACACTCAATATATGCACCCCTGTGTTCATAGAAGCACAATTGCAATGACCTCCTCAGTTACATGTCTGCCTCCAGTGCATCTGGGCACTATTTCCCATATAGAATTTCTAAAACACCCCAATGCAACCCAGTTACTTGCTAACATAAAGACCACAGCTGGCCCTCCTTTACCTATGGGAGAATGTCTGAGCTCTTTACTAAAACTCACAAAAGCCTTCGTAATCTGGCCTTTAGACTCATATTCTTTTTCTCTCCATACCATTTACCCAATGGTCCAGTATGAATTGCTTATTGTTCATCAATGTGCCTTACTCTTTCAAAATGTTATGCCTTGGTCCATGTTATTCCCTCTGCCTAAAATCCTCTATACCACCCAGGGTCTGGGAAATGTATCCTATTCTTTAAAGACTCAGTTCAGAGTTAATATTCTTTGTAAATTCTCACAAGAAAAGTCAGTCTGCTCTCCACCTCCACACACAATCTGTTTATGCCTCTAATAGAGAACTGCCTGCAATATACAGCTCTTGTAACATAGAAATCCACACCTGAAACCTACATGATGCTATTAACCAATGTTATCACAATTAATTTGGTAAAAGAAAAGAGAACTAATCACATAGTACTGTAGCTACCTGTTTTATAGGTCTGGCTTCCCTACTAGACTGTGTCTTACCCCCAGTGCCTAGCACTTGCAATATAGGTGAGAGCTCAACATAGGAGGGTAAATGAATGGAGTTGATTCCTAGCTCTAATAACTGGACTGGTCCTAGCTGGTTTGGTTCAGTGGATAGAGCCTGCAGACTCAGGTTCAATTCTGGTCAAGGGCATGTTCTTTGGTTGCAGACTTCTCCTCAATCTGGGCCCTGATTAGGGCTCATGCAGAAGGCAACCAATCAATGTGTTTCTCTCACAGCAAAGTTTCCTCTGTCTTTCCCTCTCTCTTCCACTCTCCCTTAAAAAAATAAATGAAAAAATATCCTCTAGTGAGTATTAATAACAACACATATATATATGCAATACTAGTATATATTAACTGGACTGTTTTCTTGAATAAAAGCCCCTATTTTAGGCCCCTATTCTGGTGTCCCATGCTCCTTAGTCCTACGTTGGTGCCCTATCTGGCACCTTAATCTTCTCAAGAGTTATGCTTCTAACTCTAGCCAGACCTTTTGACATCTGGCATTCTGCTCGGGAAGCACAGGCCCCATGGCAGAGCCTCTGTCACTGGCTGCTAGATACCCTGTCTGCCAACTACCTGCCTGTTTGGGCTTCCTCTGAGTGTCTGCTGCATCCTGGTTACCCAGATGCTTGCTCTACCTGCTTGTTCTCATAGCTGGCTTGGGGCTCTGCTGCTGCTTCTGGGACCTTCTGCTTTACACTGTCCTGCTCTCAAAAGCCCTGTTCCAGCTTCCCCTGCCACTAAATGCATCCCATTCTATCATTGTTTAACTAGAAGATTAGGTAGAGCACACTGATTAAATTCATGGGCTGTAAACTCTCACTGGCTAGATTAAAATCTAATCTCTTACACTTATAGCCAGTTGTGTGATTTGGGGGCAAGTCACTTCATGTCTGTGAGCCACAGTTTGCTTATCTGCAAAAGGGGCCCAATAATGATATCTACATCATTGGGTCAATGTAAGATTTAAATAAGATAATGTGCTCAACACAGTTCCTGGCACATAGTAAATACCCAATAACTATTTGCTATCATTATTATTTTTATGTTACTGATATCTATGATAGAGTTGATACCCAACAAACAAGTGTTGAGAGAGGAGGAGAAGGAATAACAGTCACAGGTAATTCAAGCTTTCCTGATCAAATCTACTCCATCCATTAATTCCACTCCCACCTCAGATGCAAATACCATATGGCCATTTGGTTCTGTCACTCAGCCATTTCTAAATCCCAATTCCTTCATAAATCCTTTGCAAGTGAGAGCCAATAGCTCTCCCAATCTGCTTAGAGATCTATACTCACAATTTCCCACTCCCCTTTTCCAACACAGTTACATGCATTTCTCCTGACTTCTTTGCCCCAAATTGTACTGACCCCCAGATGTGTCACTGGTGTGAACATCTCTGGATTAAACATTTTGCACATTAGCCTGCTCTCCCTCCCATGTGTACTGAATTTCCAGTGTCACTCAGCCCTTATTATCTCTAAATGTCAGGGCAAGGATTGTGTGAAAACTAATGAGGATAGACAGAGCCTGGGACAGAGAAATGCTTCAGAATTGTTCTGAGATGAAGATGAAGGAAAGGAGGTAAAAGTAGAAGTTGGGAAGCAGAGGGGATTGTGTCTCTACTTACTCTTCACCCCAGCAGGGGCAGAAAGCATGCCGCCTCTTTCCTGTTCTTTGGCTACATTCCTCTCAGAGGCCAGAGTGGCAAGCCTGGACAATGCAAATGAGCTTTGGACTAGCAAAGGAAGGTGCTACATCTCTTTTGTTTCCCCAAGCTTCAAAGTACTCTTTTCTCCCAGAGACACAATACAAAAGTGCAAAAGCTCCCTCCCATGACAAGCCTGAGTCTGAGAGTACTTGCAGATTGGGTGATCTCTGAGTCTCTAGTTTAGGTACTATACTCAGATTCAGAGAATTTGTTTTGTGCCTACTATGTGCAAACCCTATACAAGTAAGGCAGTGTTAAACCTAGGCAAAACTGGAAGCTTTCAATCATAGGTTTTAGTTGCGGCATAAGGAGCATAGAAGTGGTGATGTTTGTGTGAGCATGAAAGAGCAACTTAGCCTACAAGTGCCCAAAGGTGACAAATTTAATCAGCTCCTTGCCAACTTCCTACTATTGAAGCATGGTAGCAACCATGCCTGGGTAAAAAAAATTGCTGTTTAATATGTTTTAACCCTGCTGATTTGGCTTCTGTAATTATTTGCTGGCTAAAATAATAGAAAAGTTACTTTGGTTTTCTGAAATTATATAAGTTATCCCATTTGATTGATTGTGGTTCGAATATCCCATTGATTGTGATCTCACTGGTCTTTCGAAACACATTACTCTGCACCTGGAGACTAGGACAGCACAATTACTCTGAATTGACTCAGTGACTCCAGATAATGTGTTTCTGTTGACTCAGTGGTCCCAAGACGTGAAACTATAATTAATCTTTGTAGACAACTAACTTACTCAATTTAGCTTCTGTAACTGCTTTTTGCAAACCAGGTTCCTCATTCCAAACCTCGAAATGTAATCAATACCTTTGTGATATTTGCCTATATAAGTCTGATGTTTCAGCCAAGGGGACACTAGGAGGGCATTTGCCCCCTCGTAGCCTCCGGCTTATGAAATAAATATGGCTCCTTAATTCGACTTCTTCATGCGTCCTTGTGTAATTCGCAGGGTATATTACAACACTATAGAACCTCTATTGGCTTCACTTGATCTTGTCCAGGAATGCATGCTGTGAGGACCTGCTTAGGCACAGCGTGGCAATGGACCCTTGCTCAGGTGGAAGTCCGTTTATTTTCACCTGTTTAAATGGACTGGGTCTAAGACAGCTTCTTAGTTCAGTCTCAGCCCCCTACTTGTTTTGCTCTCCCTTCTCCTTCCCCGGCCTCCTGGCCCCAGCAAAATGGTTTTATACTTGATGCCCAAAGAGACCCACAGAAATGTTTGCAAACTTTCGACCCTAATTATGCCTCTCTGGACTCTTCCCTTAGAGAGGCCGGCGTTGGAGTGGGGCAGCTTGACCTTTGCTGGGGACTCAAAGCTGGCTGGGGTTTGGAGTTGAGCTGGAAACAGAGGCAGAAGCCCTGCTGGCGTTTATCCCTCACCCACCCCCATCCTGTGAAAGGGAAAGCTCAAAGCACAGAGACCGGTTAAGATCCTTATAAGGAAATGAACCTCCTCTTTCCTGGGCGGAAATTGTTTGTTGTTGTTGTTGTTGTTTGTTTGTTTCTATATGTTTAAAGTACACTGTAAAAACTATACCCGAGAGGTTCCACAAAACCCATTCTTCCAAAGGTGGAGGCAATTAGGGGCCAAAGAAGAAAAGACGGGTGGGATGGGTATTAGGAAGCCGAGCAACCGAAGAAATTTGAAGGATGAGTCACCAAAAAGAAGCTAGGAAAGAAAACGGAACTAGTAATTGGAGCTGGAAAGGAGACGAGCATTCATTAGATACAGATCGTGTCAATCACATCTGCTCCGCAAATGACCTGAGAGCCTGCCTAGCTTCTTAGACGGAAAAGGGGTCTCGGTGGGCGGTCTAAAGGCTCTGAAATAGGAAAAGACAGCGCAAGCTGCAGAGGAGTCTGTTGCAGCGTAGGCAGGTTTCTTACAAAGATGGCGTTTGCCATCAAGGTCACACGGCCACTTTAGGACACTAACCAAAATGCTAGTGAGAATAATAGCAACAGCCACCATAGAATCCAGGTTTTCAGAAGAAGTCTCAAATCCATTCTTTTTTCAGTTAGACTCAAACAGACTTGTATTTGTCAGAACACATGTCCTAAAAACATAATCAAAAGGATGTGTGAAGATGTAGAGTTTCACTGGGGCTTTTTGCTCTCGGAGCAGGGGAGGGTGGAAGGGCTCAAGGGCCAGGATGACTACAGAAGGCAGCACATGCCAAGCCAGGGGTAACATAGGAAGCTGATTACACCTGGGTGGACCAATCTCACCAGATCTATGTCAGGATAAAGTCTAGGCAGCTTGGCATAACCTCTGACCTCTCACTTGTTTTGATAGTTTGCTCTGGCCAAAAAGGAGTTGTTTGGGTGCCCTGTACATTGACCAGATAAATTGACCTACAGTTAGATTTCTACTGATCCAGGATAAGATAAGAAATGTGAGTTGACCCATAAAGCTGTATATTCTTGTCATTCAGTTTCTTAAAAAAATGTTACCTTTTAAAAATTTATCAAAGTACAGGATAAAAAAGAATATGTTAACTTCTTGTTCAGTCAGAAGACCTCCATTCATGCCTCCCTGTATAGTAGGGACCATGGAAGAGCCAGTACATATAAAAGTAGTGATCCAAGATTGAAGCCTTCTAATCTAGCTAATTCTTTCCTATGGCCCTCTGGCCATTTTCATGCTCACACCCACCATCTATACTCCAAACTGGGAACAGGCATTCAGAAGAGCCTGAAAATGCTATCCTGAGAGAGTGGGGCACTTCAAGGACTTGATAAAGGAGGCAGTGGAAGAAGGATTAACTTTTTCACTAGTTCAGTCTTGTTCTTACTCAGCAATGGTCATCCCAATTTGAGCCATCCTCTCATCCTACCCTCTACTATTACTCCATTGTGAGGCATCAACAGACCAATTTGATTTTAGTTTTACTGACTGCTTTGAATCTATTCAGAAAAGTGGTTTGAAGAAAAGGGGGCCACCATCTGTTCTAGTCTCCGAGGCCCCGGTTCTCCCTCCCCTAATTTTTTAGAAGGGCTGTTGGAAGGCTAAATGTAGCCTCAGGTAGCAGATTTCTCAAGGAGTTTGGGCTCAGTCATTCTAGAACTGTATAGCCCATTCAGAAGGAAACACTTTAAACCTGAGCTCACGGGAAAACAGACCCCTTGGCCACCCTAAAGGTTTACAACAATTTCTATTGGTCACATCTGAAAGAAATATCTTGTATCATTTCTTACAGATAATGCAAGCCATCATGAGAGTGTGTGTGGGGGGGGGAGGGGATGAAGGGAAGAGACAGGACAAACCCAATCCTGTAGTACTTGGGGAAAATACAAATTCCCAGGGGTACTCTGAGGAAAATAGAAGCTTTGGAGGAAGAGGAAAGGACTGCCATGAGGCCTGAAGCAACACTTTCCCTTTCTCTCCATTCTCTTCCATTATCCAGATGCCAGAGTGTCTCTGAATTGTTGGCTCAAACCCCTGGCAGGAAGCTAACCCATCCCTAAATGCTGCTGGTGGCAGTACAGAGCTCTAAATTTAGGAAGGAGGCAGCTATACCAGTGTGTTATAGTCTGTCTCTAACACCAGGTGGCACCAAATTATAACCATAAGTCCAAAGAAACTGGCAGAAAATGGACCTTGAGAGCCCTTGAACTATTTTCCTCTCCCTTCCTGCTTCTCTCATGGAATTGAATAAGGAGCTTTTCAAATATGGTGAATAGTTCTCCTTCAGTGAAAACGCTTAAATCCTTAACCTAGAGCTACTTCCAGCTGAAGATTCCTAGGATTTAAATGAGGCCTTAGTCTCTGCCCTTACTGGAGACTTATTTTTCAGTTGCAGATAAGGAAAAAGGTGATTTCCTGGAACCTTTCCAGATGCCTCTAGCCTAAGAAGAGTTGTTTTTCTTCAAGAGGTCAGCTGAAGAGTAACAGACATGAGACCTGGGAAGCTCTGCTTAAATGCAGGTTCCCTTATGAAAGACTGAATTCTTTAACTTGGTGTGCTGGGGATGACCATGTCTACAAAAATTGTGATGTGGCTGACCAGTCTCATGGTCTCTTACAGGTAAACAGGATTGCTTCCAGTACCTGAAGCATGCTCCAAGAATTCCATTCCTAGGCTCCTCCACCTGGAATGCTGTCCTTTCTCAGCCATTTCTGTTGGATCCACACCCCTTGTCAAGGAACAGAGCTCCATAGAGCCTTCCTTCATTTCCCCCAGTTTGAAGGGACCTCCCATTCTTCCAAATTACCACAATTAGTCCTATTTTTCTAATTTATGTTATAATTATTTTGTGAACGTATCTCCCCTACAAAAGTGTGAGCTACCAAAGGAAAAGGACCATATCTCATTTGTATTTTTTCTTATTTATAGCTTATCTATCTTGATTTTCTCTTTATACCCTATATTGGTGACATTGTGGGCACTCAATATGTTGATATGTTACATTTGTATGGTGCTTATATTTTACAAAGCACATTAACATCCATTTTCCCATTTAATCCTCACAAAAACCCCTTGAGGTAGGTGTTACTATCCTGGTTTTACAGATAAGCAAACATACTCAGAGAAGTTAAACAACTTGTCCAAGGTCATACAGCTAGAAAGAAGCAGATATAAGTATGAATGCAAGTTTTCTGACCCTAAATTCAGTTCTTGTGACTTTCTGTACCTGAGCTGTTGGCTGCAAATTCCTTCATGGAAACCGAAGCATGGGATTCATCACGGGAACTAAGGTCAAACTTCCCTCCTTCCCTCCCTGCTCCCTTCTCTCTCACTCGCTTGTTTCCAAAGAGGATTTCAGAATGCAATCTTATTTTGTTTAAGAATGTGCTGGTGTGAGATGTCCTTGTAGATAAGAAGGGAAGATATAGGGTGTAGACAGGACAGTTGGTGACTAATGGATCTTTGTCAGGCTGGAGGGAGGTCCCTGGCCTGTCCAATAATTTAATTAACAACTTGGATCAGGACACTGAGGGAATGCTGATCAAATCTGTAAATGACATGAAGCTGGTTTCTGGAAGACCCCAAGAGACCATAGTGAACTGGGAAAATGAAATAAAAAATTTCATCGTTGAGTTTGTCAAGGCCAAATGCTTAAGTGCAAGGTAGGAGAGACATGACTTAGTAATGATCTGTGTGGAAAGGTTTCAGTTCTTTGAGGTGCCTGTAAGCTCAATATTTTTTATACCAACTGCCCAAAATGCTAATGCATTTGGTGCTAGAATAAGGGAGGTTATAGTTGTGTTCTTTTCTCTGTTCATTAGACCACAGTGGAGGACTGTCTTTAGCTTTGAACACCACACATAAATGGAGGCATTAGCAACCTGGAGCACGCACAGAAGAGTGAGGCCAGAAGTGTGAGAGGACTTAAAAATCCTTGTATATGAGTTACTGGGGCTGTTTAATGTGGAGAATGGATCAATATGGTGATGCTGGTGGTTTGGATCCAGTTTTCAAATATTGGAAGGTTCATAATATTGTTTTGTTTTGTAAGAGGGAGCCATCAGGAGCAAAGGGCAGGTGCTATGTGAAAACATATTTTGACTCAAACTAAGGAAGAACTTTATAATGGTTCAAGATGACCAAATATTATGCAATAGTTTACTTTAGTATATGTGCTGCCGAAGCGAGCACAATGCAATAGTTTACTCTAAAAAGACAGATTTTCCCATTACTGGAGGTATTTCAGCAGATACAAGATAACTATTTGGCAAGGAGGTTGCAGAGGGAAATCAAGTAACAGATCACAAGGAGGGAAATTAGGCAACCATCAAAGCTGCTTTTGACTGTAATTTTGGGATTTAAGGAGGGCTGGAGATGAAAATAGTTGTAACCATCAGAATAGGTATCTCTTAACCAGTTATTATCTCTGCTTTCAGTCTCTTGTCCTCCAGCCTACCTGCATCTAGGATCCAGAAATATTTTCCTAAATACTTTACCATGAGACCTTCAGGCATCATAGAATCTCAGTAACCCTAGATAGTCATCTGGTTTGGTCCTTTATCAGATGCTTTCATTGTCCTTGCATCATCCACATGGAGTGGTTGTCCAGTCACTGCTTGAATATCTCTAGTGATGGAGGGCTGCTTACCTTTATAGGTAGTCCATTCTAATTTCAGATAGTACAACTAATCATTAGAAAGTTCTTCCTAAACAACAGCCAAATGCTTATATTGAGATGAAGAGATTAGGAATTTTTTAAACTTTATTTTTATTGTTCATACTATTACAGATGTCCCCATCCCTCCTCCCCCTTTACCCACCTTCATCCAGCCCACGCCCAACCTCCCTCTGGCCATCACCACACTATTGTCTGTATATATGGGTTATGTTTATATCTTCTTGGCTAAACACTTCACCTTCTTTTATCCAGTTCCTCCCCTTCCTCTCTGACAGCTGTCAGTCTGTTCCTTGTATCCATGCCACTGTTTTAATTTGTTTGTCAGTTTATTTTGTTCATTAGACTGGTGCAGCCACTGTGGAAAACAGTATAGAGTTTCCTGAAAATATTAAAAATGGAACTGCTGTTTGACCCAGCAATTCCACTTCGGGAATACTATATCCAAAGAAATCTGAAACACCAATCAGAAAGAATATATGCACCCCTATGTTCATAGCAGTGTTATTTACAATAGCCAAGATCTGAATTTTCTTCTCTGTTTTGGAAAATGTTGATAATAAATTTTTAAAGGACTTCAAAGAGGCTGGAACTATGAGCTGAAACTTTTATTATAATTTTTTTTCATTATAAAAAAGAAAGCAACTTCCTTATGTCAAACCAAAATCTGTTTTCTTACAACTTCCACCCATAAGATCTTGGAACTCTTGGAGATATATACAGAATAAATCTATAGCTTCCTCTTCACCATGAACCCAGTAATGAATTTTTGACAAAGGACATATTTCTCCTGGGATTTGCCAGTCCCTTCACTATTTTCTTCCTCTGGATATACGTTTGTTGACATCTCTTTTGAGGTGTGATGCCTGCAACTAAACAGAGGGCCTCAAGCATGGTCTGACCAGTGCAGAATATCACGTGACGGTCACCTCCTTTATTCTGGACATTATACTCTTATTAATGCAGCTCAAGGTCACAAGATATTCTATAGGAACCAAACTACACTTTAAAAAAATACTTTTTTTTTATTGATTTTAGAGAGGAAGAGAGATAGAAACATCAATGATAAGAGAGAATCATTGATCGGCTGCCTTGCCTACTGGGGATTGAGCCTGCAACCTGGGCATGTGCCCTGACCAGAATTGAACCCAGGATCCTTCAGTCCACAGGCCGACACTCTATCCACTGAGCCAAACCAGCTAGAGCCAAACTACACTTTTTTACTCATGGCTCATGATAAGCTTTCATTTACTTAAAAACCCTCTAAGCCACATATCTCACATCTTACACTGATACCATTACATTTTGAAATTCAAATGAGTGACTTTATATTTGTTCCTATTTTCTTCTTTTTAAAGACTAATATTTATTGGAATAAACTTCATATTTGTACATATTTGTTGAATATTTGTCTTATCTGTGAGGGTCAAGACCACATCCATCTTGCTCAATATTGTCTTTCTAGTTTGAATACAGAATTGAAAGTCAGTTCTGGTGAGTTCGTTGTAACCCAGAGGTCTTGGGGTTCTCCATCTTCCAGTAATGATTGCATTGCAATTGTTGAGCTCTTGTAGTTGATCCACTGGAATTGCAGTCTTGTGCCAGGCTGCCCTCCCAGGTATTTCTGGGGGTCCCTGAGGAAAGCTTACATGTTTCCCATATATGTTCTAAGGGTCTTCCTCTGGGCTCTTGCTCCTAAGTTCTCTGTGGGACATCTTTTACTGCCTTAGCCCTAAACCTTTTTACTTGATGCCTAGGAACCTGGAAATAAGAGCAGGAAAATGTATCATAGAAAGGTTATATCCCTGTTATGTTCCATTTTGCTATAGTGAGTCTGTCATATCAGCCTCTGGACATCTCTATGAATTCTGATTCTGTCATTTTGGTTTTCTCTCCAACCTATGTGTAATATTAAAATTTGATCGAGAGACATTAAAACAGAACTTTTTTGTGTGTAGTCATTCAATTGGTTAAGAACCTGCCCATACTTATGTTTATCCACCTCGTATTTCTGCATATTATCCCAAGAGTATCATAAGGTAATGTTTTGTTGAACTCCAGATACACTGTAGGTATAGCATTCTCCTCATCTACCTATCTATAGTCACCCTTTCAAAGGAAATGAGCTGAGTGGGGGATGATTTGTTTTTCCTACGTCCATGCAGGGGTGGAGCAATCTTCACTTCCTTTTGCAAGTGCTCACCAATCATATTTTTACTCATTTGTCCTAGACTGTTGCCCTCAATCAATATTAAATTTATTTATTTGTTTATTTTTAAATATAGTTTATTGATTTTTAACAGAGGAAGGGAGAGGGATAGAGAGTTAGAAACAACAATGAGAGAGAAGCATCGATCAGCCACCTCCAGCACAACTCCCACTGGGGATGTGCCTGCAACCAAGGTACATGCCCTTGGCCGGAATCGAACCTGGGACCCTTGAGTCTGCAGGCCTACGCTATAGCCACTGAGCCAAACCGGTTAAGGCAATATTAAATTTATTGATCTATAATTTATGGGATTCTTCTCTTCCTATTTGTAAAACTGTGGAGCCATGTTTGCCTATCTCTAAGTTGCCGTGTGCACCTTCTTCACTTTCTATGGGATTATAATAGTTACCACCAGTTGTTCTGAAACCTGAGCTGCAAGTGCTCACAATGCTCTGGGCTATTATTGATCCAGAGTATGAGATAAAATTAGTCAGAGCAGCTAAAGGCTCTTTTGGAATAAACTGCCTTTAGGAGCCTCTCTTGGGTACTTACTCTGTCCTTTCTACTCTAGAAATCCTTCTCCTCACAGAAGAGAAGAAACAAAAGAGGAGCTGAGGTGGGTTTTTTTTTCTCTTTCTATAAAACCATTAGCAAAAGTAAAAGTCAGGACATCCCATCACTCATCCAGTAACACCCAAATTCTTCTGCTGTTATAAAGACTTCCACAACCTGCCTTTCCATTCTGATGTCCAACTATTTAACTTGAACCCTTTACTTAGGTCAGTTACTCACTGCAACTCAAGCATGCCTAGACCTTCTGATATGGTTGTTCTGGCTGAGCCTTTTCTCCAAATCTGGAATGCCCTCTATGTCCTCCTAAAGTCCCCCACCAGCTTGTCTTGCAATTTCTATAGCCCCTTTAACCTTGACCATACAATTGAAGCCAAATGCTAAATTATGCATTTCACTCATTTTTTTTTTTAATCATAGTTCAGTTTTGTCTTCCTGATAGTATGTACCTCAAAGTAGGTATGTGAACTAGCACAGGGCCAGGCCTGTAGTCTTGACAATCATACTTGCTTTCTTTGGAGATTTTTATAGTGGCCAACATCTGGCTTTTAACATACACCACAAATTTAGACCTCAAGATAGCTTTCTTCAGCTCCCCAAGAACTAGTACAGAAACCAGATAAATCTAGGAATGCAGGCTAGATCCATTTATTCTAGGCACTCATGATTTTTGCAATGGGAAATAAAATCCAAGTATATCTTCAGCCCCTCTCCAAACAAAGAGTTGGGTTTTTTTTTTAAGCTGGGCTCAAGGCTGGCTGTCAGTAATGGGGCTAAGAACCCTCAAGCTACCCCAGCATAGCACTGACTACAATTTGATTGAAACCCTGTCTGTCTTGGAAGCTACTTCTTCCACCCAGACCTTCCAAAGATATGAAGATCAACTGTAATCTCTCACTGATGGGTCCCAAATAGAATTGGAGATGGATTTGCTAATAGCACCTTGAGTTCTTAGAGGAGAGGCAATGTTTAAATCCTCCACAAATAGAGAGTCTCCTAATTTGGAGGCGCGCGCGCGCGCGCGCACACACACACACACACACACACACACACACACACACACACACACACACCAGAAGAAGGGAGATCCAGTTTGGTAATATCTGAGATGGAGCAATCAAAGGATTATAAAAACAAAGACTCTGAATTGACCAAAAAAGGTCATGTCATTCAGTCCTCTGATTTCAGGAAGATGAACACCAGTGTTTTCCTTAATAGTAGTCTTTCATTCAATTTGTAACTGTTTTGGAGAACTTACTGAGTGCCATGATCACCTCCTATCCATATCGAAGTTTTTCCCTTGTATCTAACAATCTTTTCCCCTCTATCATTGTCAGAAGAAATGGCAGCTTTGTCCTTACTTAGGAGTTAACTTTTTTTTAATATATTTTATTGATTTTTCACAGAGAGGAAGGGAGCGGGATAGAAAGTTAGATACATCGATGAGAGAGAGACATCGATCAACTGCCTCCTGCACGCCCCCTACTGGGGATGTGCCTTGACCGGAATTGAACCTGGGACCTTTCAGTCTGCAGGCAGACGCTCTATTCACTGAGCCAAACCGGTTTCGGCATGAGTTAACTTTTTAAAGATATAACACACTTGTCACATAGTAGGTGCTCTACAATTATTTAATGTTTCCTCACCATGTTCCTCCTTTCTAAATTAAAAAACAACATACTAGTCCTTTGGCACATTGTTTTTGCTCTTCTCCAGACCCTTTCCAGCTTTTCCACATATGCTGAAAATGTGTTGACCAAGGGCAGTCACATTAATGCTTGAAAAGGCATAACCAATGCTAGGCAGAGCAAAAAAAAAAAGTTGAGGACCATGGGAAAGGTCATATATTTCTGGACTGCACTCCATGTCTGTTTCTAATACTGATTGTGACATTGTAAAATAAGTTTGTCGGACCAGATGACTCTGAGGTTACTTCTAATTCTAAAACTCACAGCCTGATTACCTCCCACCCACCTCATGCAATATTTGTGTTATTATATGCTAGTGTTCATGTTAATTTGGGAAAGAAAAGAGGAAGGAAAAAAGGGAGAGAGTAGAAACAAATTCTATACTATGAACTCATTCAGCTGTGACCCACCCTGACACTCTGGCCCCAGTTATTTTTTTCTTTTTTACCTATACTACATCAAATCAATCATTGCTCATCTCTCTTTTGGCCTTATACTACCTTGTGTTCATCCCCTCTGAACATCATCCTGTTGTGTTGGTTCATCTCCCTCATTTTGTCAGGGTCACTTAGAAGAATTATATTCTTGGTTTTTGAGGTATCAGCAACCCCACCCAACTGTCACACTTGATGAGCTGGTTCAGCCTTCAAGTCACTGAGAATAATATGAAATACTATACTGCTAACCCTGTAGAACCTCATTGAATTTGTCACCCAAGGTTGATAGGGAGCCACTGGTTATAATCTTGGAGAGAAACTGCTCCCAGGGTCCCAATAAACTTTTCCAATTCCAATTAACAGAATAGGACACAAGCATCTTTGGAGAGAAGAGGGCCCTTGCTCTGTCAGTCACCCAAGGCAAGGGAGTCTACAGACCTGATGCCTCACTGGATTCAGATAAATGTAAGAATTTCAGCATGTTAGAGGTCAAACTTCCTCCCAGCCCCCAATCCTGGTGGCAGTTGGCAGCACAGGTAGAGGCGACAGCAGCGTGATGGCATGCAGAGGAGAAAGAAGTGTTATTTTTGCTATTTCATTAGGAGGCCCTGAGGCACTAAGAGAAGGCTTCAGCAGCAGGAACCCATTGCCCTGGGGGTTGTGGACAGCAACCTGATGAAGACTGGAGAGGCCTTCATGCGGGTCCAGCAGAGTGCAGCCCAGACATGTATCAGCTTAAAGGCACAGGAGGCAGAGAGCTGCTGTGATTCCTAGCCTGCAGAGGCACCCAGCTGGGAGGTCTGTTGGGACAAGGCCTGTGCAAGGGAGGCAAATTGGGAGTGCTAACTGGATTTTTTATTTTTATAACAAGACACCGAGTTTAAAATGTTTACAAAGGACAAACTCCTTAGATTTCTGTTAGTGTTCTAAGAACTTTTCTTAAAAAAAAAAAAGCCAACGACAACAAAAAACACTGCCTTTTTAAAAGAGAAATGATAGACACAAGAGACTGTAAGTATAATGGGGTGAATTTCTGATGGCATTACCCCGAGGACAGAGGCATGAACTCCACAGAACCTCATTCACCAAATCTACTCTGCAGTCTGCAGCCCTTCATGGGGACACAGAGATGGCTGGAGAGTTCTCCCCTATGGCCCTCCAGCCCCATCCAGCGATAGCCCCTTCCAACCTGTGGTTTTACTCAAATCTGTTTCTTTCTTGGGGGTCCTGTTCCTTGGTTGGGTCCTGTGATCACTGGAGCCAGAAAGACCTGGGGCTGGGCCCTCCCTTCTGGAGCTTCTTTGTACTCACAGGTTGATTTGTTCCATTTTTTTTTTTTAATCAACAAAAACAAGACCAGAAAAAAAAGATCAAGTCTAGGGGAGAAAGAGCTACTCTGCTCTTTACAGCTCCCAAGTCTGGAGTTGGTTGGTGGTACGGTTCCAAGAGAGGCGGAGGGCGAGCACCAAGGGGGTGTCCAGCTGGTGCTTTCAGGCCCCCAGGAGTGTCTGTGGTCAGGTTCAAGGAGCTGGCTTCAGCTGCTGTCACATGGGTCCTCAGTTTCCCAAGGACTCAAATGCGTCCCCATTTGGAGGGCTTGTTTAGGTTTACTTTCTTTTGTGTTTTTGTACATGCGGGTGCATGTCCACGTCTATCCATGTTTGTGCAGATGGGTCTGCTGTTGGGTATGGGTGCGTGCGTATACATATATATCTGTATGTGTCTCCATGTGTGTGTCTGTGTGTGCATGTGTGTTCGTGGATCTGGGAGGAAGGGAGCCAGGAGATAGGCTGTGCTCTGGGCTGGAGCTATACCCGGGTAGTGGAGTGTGAGTGGGGCAGCCCAGTACTGTTGAACCCTGCAGCAAAGGTGTTATAGGGGTGCAATGTCTGCAGCCCTACCAGGGAGTTGGGAATCATAGTGATGGTGTTGGGGGTCATGAGTGGGATGTCATCAGGGGAGCGCCGCAGGGTCAGAGTGTAGTCAGGCAGCGCAGTGAGGCGCAGTGTGTCATGAGGGGGACCGGCCTCACACTCATGGTGGGTGGGGCCCAGCTGTAATGCTGCCAGCTCCTCCTCAGGAGCAGCTCCCAATTCGGGGGCCCCAGCTCCCCTCTGAGGGCTAGGCTGCCGCAGGGGTTCCTGACGTCGTTTGTCCTTACGGTAGTAGAGGGCAGCGAAGGCCAGAACATTAAGGAACAGAAGGGAGGCCCCCACAGCGATGGTGACACTTAATTCAGTGGAGTAGTCACGAGGGTTCTCCACCAAGAGTGGCCCTGCATTCTGATCCCCATTCCAGGACCCTTGGGCATTCTCATTGCTATAGGCAGGGGAGATGGCTGGCCGCTTGGTGCTCCAGGTCTTACCGTTGGGCCTTCGGGTGATGTGGGAGCTGTGGGTGGTATCCAGGGGCGGCACTTTGGTGGTTGTGGATGTATAGTGGAACATGTCATGCAGGTTGTATAGGTGGGGCACCAGATGTTTCCAAAATGCCACCTTAGTGGCTCGGTAATGATCTCGAACCCTCGGCTTCAGCCCGATGTGAAGGTAAAGCTGGTCTCGGGGATTGTATTTGGACCAGGCCACTTCCTCAAAGCGGTTGGCCTTGGTGTGAATAAACTTGGTGTCCTGGGGGACCGGCTTGTTGGGATCCCTGAAATACCACATGAAAACCTGGGGTCACCAATCTACCTAGATGAGGAAAGGTCCCAGCATTCTTCCTCTCACACCCATCCCTAAAAACCTCCTCCCCAGTCTAAAACTTCCTACTGTTTCCATCTTTTTCAGGACCTCTCCCTTTGTCCATATTCCTTTTTCCCAGCCTTGAACTCCCATTACCCACAGCATCATGAAACCATCTCATCCTTTCCTATGCCCATCCTGTAAGACTATGCCATACCACTTTTTCTTTTCACATGCTACAGAGCCCATCAATCTTTTCAGCTGCCCAATTTTCTGGGAGTCTTTAAAGGCTCTTTCTGAATGTACTTTACTCCTACTTCACACAGCCTCCAGCCATTTAACCTTGCATCCCATAGTTTAGCCAATGACTCTCACTCTTGCTCAGTACTAATGTTAACTGAGCTGTGAGCCTAAGCAAAAATTTTAAGGGAAGGAAGTGGCATGAAAGACTCAAAAGGAGGAAGTACGGAGGGTTGTGTGTGAAAGGGTTACCAAGCAAGACTTGGAGAATACTTTAGGAAAAGAGATGATGGAGGAGGTTTAGATAGAGCAGAGGGGAGGGCATGCTAGGGTCCCAAAGAAGAACCCCCACATTCTCCTTACCCGGTCTTGGCAAAGTTGGTCCAGTAGGTCATGACAACAGCACTGAGCATAACGTCATTCTTGGAGAAATTGCAGGGGAAGAGGTCAGTAGGGCCCACCATAGGGACACCGAAAACATAGGGTACTTCATCCCCATGAGCTGCATCTGACCAAGCAGGCTTCATGAGGCTCTGGCAATGATGGTAGAAGGCATAGAAGTAGGTAGGTGAACCATAGCGGGCGTGCAGATCAGCTGTCACCACTGAGGGTTCCACCCACTGGTGGTCAGTGAAGAGTGCCACCAGTGTTTTACGGCGGGTTTCAGGGTTGTCACGGTCTGCCCAGTCTGTGTACATAAACTTGATGGTCTCCCGCAGGGTATCCTTACCCTCAGGATATCCATATAGATTGTCCACAAAGTTGGAGACGGAGTAGTCAAAGTCAGTGCCAGAGACACCATCCTCAGGATCCACCACCCCTTCCACAAATTTGAGTCCCTCACCCTGGTTGACACCTAACATGATGTCATAATTAAGGAACTCACCCTGCTCCATGAGAATCTCAGGGTCATCAGGAATGACATCACCATCAATCACAGGGCCAAAGGCCACATGGTAGCGGGCTGGCTGGATGTCCTGTTCTACTAGCTCCTTGGCACTCTTTTGCCGTAGACAGTCCACCATATCCACTGTGTCTAGCACATTACAGCCCACCTTGTCTGCCAGAAGGCTGGTATACTTCACTGGTTGGTAGTTCACAGCCCAGCTGGATAGAGCAGAACCACTTTGGATGATGGCCCTCTGAAAAAGCCCTAGAGAAGATAGGCAGCACCAGGTCAGATCTGTCTTGTCACCCACAGCCCACGCCTCCCTTGCCTATCTCTGAGGGACAAATCAAACATCTCCTCATTCCTTTGTTATTGAGGCTGCTCTGAGGGTTGAATAGGCTAGAATAGAGGAAAAAATCCTTTGGGCTGGGATGAAAGGTGAGGACTGCTTCTTGCTTCCTTGTCCTGGGGCAATGGTTGGTAACTTGAGAGTTAAGGACAAGCCAGGAAGAATTAACCCCTTGGGTCCCAGACATCAGTTTCCTTATGTTCTTTCTTTTTATCTCTCCTTGTCTTCCCCTCTTGCTTCCTGCCCAGCTGGGCCCAGTTCTGTGCCAGCACACCACCAGGGAGCTGGCGCTTCCACCACAAAGGAGTCTTTTATGAGAGATGAGAAATGCAAGCAGGAGAGAACCTCACATTCTGGGAGTTTGGGGAAGGATTTCAAGGGCAAAGGTCTTGCTATCTGAAAGTCTCCAGGGAATGTGCCCTCCCAGCCCATAGTGTCCACAGAGACTTTCCTTTTCTTGAATCTACTGAGGCCTCAGATCCAGATTTTCCCCTAGTTGATGGGGAGCCAGTCCCCCAAACTAAAAAAAAATGAATGATTCTTTCCTAAAAAGGGGGGTATGTATCATTCTCTCCCTGTCTCCAACACTGCCAAGGTATAATTTGCTCCTCAGGCACACAGTTCCATTCCTCTAAGAGAAAGACAGTTTGCATGGGCAGAAAGAGAGGGAGAGAAATACAGATGACAACTTAAGAGACAGCCTCACTTTTCAAAAGATCATTCTCCATGAGTCAATTACAGAAAGGCAGAGAACAGATCTTTAAAGCAGTCAGACCTCCAGGGACACCAGCATCACTCTGAGGAAGGCCTTCTCCTCCCTGTGAAATAGTCCCCAACCACAGGAGATACTGTTTGTTCCTTTTTTCAGACAGAGGCACCCTCATAGCCAGTCAGTCACTTCACCCATCTTTGTGGAAAAGGGACTCCTGCTCCATTTATAATTGCCTAGAAACACATTCTAAGGTGGGATGCAGATCCCAGCTTAGACTTCCCTCACCAGGGTAGTTCCTAGAGGGAGAGAGGATTTCTAGGTCAGAGCAGGTGATTTTTCTCTCTCAGAGATAGGCCTTCTTCAAAGAGAAACTGAAAGTCTTCTTGTGAGAATATCACTAACTCATGGGATTGATTTCAATGAAAAAAAAAAAAAGTCTTCTCTCACAGATTTCCTTACTTCAGAGAAAGGCACCTTTACCTCTCAGAGATAGAATGTGCTATAGTCCAGAGGTGATGAGAACATTTTATGAGAGCACAAAAGGGCCTATTCAGCCCCCTTGGAAGTGTTACTGGCAGAGGGACACGCAGCAAGGAGAGTGGCTTTCCTTGGGGCTAAAAATGAGAGTTTCCTTTAGCAGGGCTATACAGCCTGCAAGAAGGTCTGAGTCTGATTATAAGTTTCTACCCTCAGAAAAAGCTTGCCCTGCAGGTTAGCAGTTCTTACCTGGGACCCATCTCCCCCCTCAAAGACAGATCCCTTCTTGTACAGACTTGTTCGTCAGAAAGAAAACCAAAGAATGAGTATTTCTTACACCTAAAAACTAATTTCCACCCTAGAGCTCTACCTTGTGGTCATGTGTCCTTCCCTAACTGAAGGATTCCCTGCTTCAAAAAGAACTCTTGTCCCTTCAGAGAGAGGCAATGGATTCCCACTTACTCAAATAAGATTTCGATGTCAGAAGGGGATGTAAATGGGATTCCTTTTCCAAGCTGTAAGTGGGATTACACTCCTCCCCCTCTCCCATTGGGAGAATTCCATCTTCTTCTAGTGAAACATTTCCTGTCAGCTTCTCCCCAAAGGTATACTGAGCTGATAGAAGAGAATGGGCTATTCCCCTGCTGCTCCTGGGGCATAGAGCTAGGCACTCTGGAGCCTGGGAGGCCTGAGGTACAGGGCAGCCAGCACTTTGCTAGTTCATATTTGCCCCCAGAGCTACTCACCCTCAGAGTGATGTGACAACGTGAGGAGGCTGACACAGGATGCACCGATGCCTGAGCCAAAGACTGTGATACGACGGGGATCGCCACCGAAGAAGGCAATGTTCTCACTCACCCAGCGGAGTGCCTGAATTTGGTCAAGGAGCCCATAGTTGCCCTTGGCAGCCTGATCTCCAGTGCTCAGGAAACCTGGATTCAACAAAGGACATGAGGACAGTGAAGGCGGAGAGATGGAGGACCTGCATGGAAGGGGCTGTGAGGACAGAAGATGAGCATGCAGTATAGTTCTATCCACCTAGCTAGTATAAAACAGTTCCTTTCTGCAAGGTCCAGCACCATCAGTACAGGAAAGGTTGGCTCCTTACCTCTCACCCATTCTCCAGTTTGGAAGGAGAGGTCTTCAGACCATTATAGGGGATGCCTCCAGTTGGAAGACTTAACCTGCAGGAACTGCAAATGGCCAGGACCCAGCATCCTCTGCCCTGATGTACTATTCTGGTCATGGTTATAACACCCTGACACTATAGAGTAGAAAAAGCAGGGACCCTGGACTCAAATAGTCCTTGGTTCGAGTCCTGGCTCTACCACTTACTAGTTGTGTAGCTTTTGGCAAATTATGTAACATCTCTGGGCTATAGCTTCCTCTTCTGTAAATTGGGGATAAAAAAATACTTTGCGTTGTTACAAGGATAAAAGGAATGTAAATAAGCATAACTAATATGCTGAGCGCATTGTAAATCTATAGTTACTTTTTTTTCCCCTCCCTTCTCTCTCTGAAGAAAGTGAAGATCCTAAGAGGCAACAACCCCTAAACTCTCCTTGCCCTTCCCTTACAAGTTAGTCCATCTCCACTTTTTTCCAGTGCCTCGGATGTTCCCTTCCCCTCATTCTCAGGGACAGGTCTTCATTCCCTTCCTCTAATGCAGTGGTTCTCAATCTTTCTAATGTAGCAGCGGTTCTCAGCCTGTAGAGAACTGCTAACAGGGTCGCCTAAGACCATTGGAAAACACAGATATTTACATTACAATTCATAACAGTAGCAAAATTACATTTATGAAGTAGCAACAAAAATAATTTTATGGTTGGGGGTCACCATAACATGAAGAACTGTATTAAAGGGTTGAGGCATTAAAAAGGTTGAGAACCACTGCATGAATCAGAAACTCTGGAGATGGGACCCATCAATCAGCATTTTTAAAAAATATATTTTATTGATTTTTTACAAAGAGGAAAGGAGAAAGATAGAGTTAGAAACATCGATGAGAGAGAGACATTGACCAGCTGCCTCCTGCACGCCCCCTACTGGGGATGCGCCCACAACCAAGATACATGCCCTTGACCGGAATCGAACCTGGGACCTTTCAGTCTGCAGGCCAAAGCTCTATCCACTGAGCCAAACCGGTTTCGGCTCAATCAGCATTTTTAACACACTCTCCAGGTGATTCTGTGCCTGCTAATGTTGAAAAACCACTAGGTTAGACCATTTTTTTCATCTGGTGGAGAAATCAAGGAGTCAGTGCAGTACGTTACCATAGAAACAGGTCTTCCCGCCCACCCAGTGGAATTTGCTGCCAGGAGACATGTCACCATGGAGACTACCTTCCCACCCACCTGCTGGGATTTGCTGTTGTGGTTACTTGTTGCCATGGAGACTACCTTTCCACCCACCTGCTGGCTATTCCACAGAAATGTCCTGTATCTCCCCCCTCCCCCAAGTTTTCATTTTAGATGGATTCTGCTCCCTCATTTGCTCCCTCTTCCTGATCTCTAGGCTCCTTGAGGCTCTATCTTCTCCCACCCTAGACTTTCAGAAGGGTTCTTTCCAGGTGGAACTCGTGGAGCTCTCCTACATATTAGAAACCCATACTTAGATCAGCATTTAAAAAAAATTTTTTTTACTGATATTTAGAGACAGATGAAGGGAAAAGGAGAAGGGAGAGAGAAATAGGAACATCCATGGGAGAGAAACATAATCGATCAGCTGCCTCCTGCACACCCCCTATTGGGGATCCAGCCTGCAACCTGGATATATGCCCTGACCTGGAATGGAACCAGTGATCTCTTGGTGCAAGGATTACACTGAACTACTGAGGGACACTGGCCAAGTTGGGTTAGTATTTTTTGTAACCCCACCATGAAAAGCTCATTCACAGCATCTGGCATCATCTTTATGAGAGGCCATGTTTGAGAAGGCTCCTCAGTTCACAGAGAGCTCTTTGGCAGTCCTGAAAGTCCATGGGCAGAAGCTGAATTCAAAAGATTCGGTAAGGCACAAGAATTCCTCAGCGTCTTTCTCAAGTCCTTCTGTCTCTAGCTTCTGCAAGAGAGCTCATTTCACCCTCTTCAGGTTATTTATCTTTGGTACAATTAAGTATGTAAAGTACTTAGTTATTCCTTGCAGGACCAAATCATAAGCCCTCTTCAGTCCCAGGTTCCCGATGAGGAAATGAGAAGGAATTAGAGAGAGCCTTGGCAAGGATGAAAGGAGGAACACTTGTTCTTCTAGACAAGGGGACCAGGTCCTCCTTTGTCAGGCCCATTCACAAACTGAAGTTTGCTCCTGCAAGTCTTAAGAAGTATGCTGACCAAGATTCAACCCAGCTATCCAAACCTTGAGATGTTCTGGCAAAAATCACTATGTACTTCTCTTAGCCTGCTTGTCTTCTGCCCCTCCTTTTCCCAAATCCTCTTTCCCATTTCTCTCATTTGGGCAACAGCAGATTTGGCCTTAGCCTTTGTTGAGGAAGGTATCATTCAGTGAAATGTGTCAAATACATCTGTCCTAATCATTGGGAAGAGCCTGCATTTGATGAAGTAAAGTAGATTGCTCCAACATGTACCACTTTCCTGGGTTAGGAACAAAGGACTAAAAGGGCTGGGTGGAGGGTTTGACCATCACTCTTGGCTCCCTGGGGTCCCAAAAACCTTGGGTTAAGAAGATCTGAAGCATGTGGATGATGCCATGCCAACCATCCTTACTACAAGAGTCCTGCTTGAAGTGCTATATCCAACAGGCTCAGTAAGATGATACAGCAAACACGACCCACTACAAGCACACAAAACCTGGCAGTCTGGGAGAGCAGTCACTTGCTGCTAGCTCCCCCGTAACTCAGCCATCCATGCAAAGCAAGTGAGAATGAGGGCTAAAATATCAAACTCCACACATTTTCAAAATAAACCTGATCCAGTCTACCTGGGCCCAAGTTTATGCTGCAGTACATGGTAAGGTGCTTGGCAACAGAAGACAGGGGATTCTGGCACCAATTATATCAAAACCAGATATCCATGTCACTCAAGGCTTGATGTTTACCAGGTTTTCAGTTTGCCTGAAGGTTACCTGGGCAAGGATATAGGGTTAAATAACTTGGCAAGCCCCTACTTCCTCAGTCCCAGGGATAACCACATCCTATATCCTGCTGGGATTCCTTTCTTTTGTTGGTCTCAAGCCCAGTGAGGGCTTCTCAAATAATAACTACCATTCTGCCTTGGACTTTCTCCAATTACATGAGCCCAATATGTCTAAAGAAGCACCTTAGAGTGAACTGTCTGTTTGTGCTCAGTGCTCCAGAGAAGCAGATGGGAAAGAGGGTAAATGAATACATATACAGCAGGTTCTAAAATAACTTTGTCTCCTTCAACATCTTTTCATTATAACTTTAATAAGATGCCATAGGAATTTAACTCTTGTTTGTATCAATTAGCCTAAGGTTAAAATTGGTATCTTTATACATTGTTTCTTAAAGTAACAGAATCTATTGATAATGTTAAGCAAAGACTTACTATAATTGTGGTTCAAAACTGGCCACCTGTTCTGGGATACTTTGGGAAACAAAACAACAAAGCCTCAGCTACACTGAGAAAAATCCCCAAGTGTTCTACAACTGGCACCAAGAAGCAAAACATCTTGTATGTACCCAGAATCCAACCAGTGGCTTTACTGTTAACATTTGTGTTTCTTAGCAGGCACTGAAGAATACACAGGAAACAGTAAAGAACTTCTGACCAAATCTTAGTTTATGGCTCCTTCTGAGGTTTGAGTAATACAGTATTAGTTTGATCAGTAACTGCTTAAGCCCAAAGAATAATATTTCTGCCCACAGATATGCTGTTCTAGTTAGCCAAATGACAGGAGGTTGTAAAGAGGGAGGTTCTCAACCTGGGTTTCATAGATGAGCTTCAGTGGGATTCATGAAATCATTTCTACGTGTGTGTGTGTGTGTGTGTGTGTGTGTGTGTGTGTGTGTTTTTCCAGGGAAAGTGCATAGCTTTCATCATAATCTCAAAAGGATCCAAGACTCCCCAAGAGGTTAAGGATTAGAACAGCTTCAGCTAGGGATGTGAAGTAATCAGCAAATCACAGGGAGTGCTCACCAGCAACAGCCTTCTGTGCAGCCCACATGTGGCTCCCAACCGACACTGTAAATCTGTCTCTCCTTTCTCCTTTCTGCCTCCTTTCTCTTTGTCACCTTTTCCTCTTTTCTGTCCCCATCCTTTTTTCTCCCTTACATTGTCTCCTCTCCCCCACTCCTCTCCTCTCTCTTTCCTTCATCCCTAGCTAGTCCAAAAATATGGAACTGAAGCATATTCTTAGTATTCTCTGTACTTTCTTTTTTTTTAATATATATATTTTATTGAATTTTTACAGAGAGAAAGAGAGAGGAACAGAGAGTTAGAAACATTGATGTGAGAGAGACATCGATCAGCCACCTCCTGCACGCCCCCAACTGGGGTTGTGCCCGAAACCAAGATATATGCCCTTGACCGGAATCGAACCCGGGACCCTTCAGTCCACAGACCGAAGCTCTATCCACTGAGCCCAACCGGTTTTGGCAGTATTCTCTGTACTTTCTAATACATCTTCTAGACTGAAGCTTTGTGCTTATAATTTTTAGAAGCAGCTGAGTTGAATGTTTTCTATTACTCTCACTAAGAAAATAAAGTAGCAACATTACTTTTGGGCTTAAACTGCTGGGTATGTGTGCCTATATATCTGTGTGTGATTATATTTGTATATTCATCACTTTTGAAAAACTGTGCAGCCCTCATACATGGATTTCCAGCCATCTTCACAGTGCCATTTTTACTGTCAGAGACTCAAATTCCCTTTCTCAACAGGACAGAACTGCTTAGGAGAACCTTGTTAAGTTGTCTGGGGCAGCTCAGACAGGAGCAGCAGCAGAACCATGAAACCCAAAGCACATCAGACTATTGAAAACTGGGGAGCTGCCCTGCAGGCTTCATATCCAGTATCCAGATACCACTGAAGGGGACACAGGCTCCACTTTTTCCAGCGCATATCACTCTCCGGTCTGAACCACAAAAAGGTATCTTGCTATTCCATATAGTATTAAGGCAGTACTGGAGCCTCTGGGATTAGAGCTGGCAAAGTAATATACTCAAAAGCAAATTAAAATAAGGTCCTGTTAGCCAACTAGCCATGCAGGAAGCCATGCCTAATTGCTGGCCCAGCACGCAGACCTACAGATCTGACAAACATCCTTGCCCACTGGAACTCTGAGGATACAGCCCTCAAGGCAAGAAGTTGGCTTCTTCATGCCACTCCAGAGATATGGGGCTGCATGTGCCTCATCTGAAAGGGAGCAAGGACCTTTATGCTCAGTCACCTCTTTGGGGCACTTGTTTATCTTAAGACCTTTGCCACATATAGGCATTAACAGTCACCAAAAAAGGTATGGGGCATAGTAGAAGCCTAAATCACTGAAACAAGTGTGTGGGTGACACAGTGTGTGTGGAAAAGGGTATGTGGTGTGTATGAGGAAGCATTTGGGAAAAAAGTGTGTGTGAGAATGTGTGTAATATGTGGGGCCATATGAAGATGTATGTATAGACAGAGTAGAAGAAATGTGTATGTGTGTATATATAGGGTACGTAAGTATGGATGTGCATGAATATGAGGATGAGTAGAGTTGTATGTGCATTAATAGGCAGATGTGAGTATATGAATGTGTATACATTTGTGGAATAGGGTGGAGAATATGTATACATGTATGTATTGGATATATATGTGCAAGGTATGTGTGGGACATGTGTATCCATGTGGGTATATATGTAGGGGTTTTGTATGTATATATGTGAGGGGATATAGATATAGATGTGCAAGCAGCTATATGATGTGTGTGTGTGTGTGTGTGTGTGTGTGTGTAGTATTTGTATATGTGTGAGGTGGGGAGGTGTAGGTGTGGATGTGTAGGTATGAGTGTTTATGAGTAGGAAGGGGGAATATTGGTTTGTGTTTATGTAGGGAAGGTGAGGGACATATGTGTGTATGTGGGTGTTAGATGAATGTGGAAGTGGGGTGCATGGGGAATATGAGTATGTGTGGAAGAAATATTTATGTACATTTAAGGTATATATGTGTGGTGTTTGTGAGTGGATATGCAGGGTATGGGTCTTTGTGTAGAGCATACATATGGATATAGATATGTGGAAGGAGCAATATATGGGAATGTGTGTGTGTATGTGAGTAAGGTGAGGAAAATCTATGTATATGTGGGATAGGGATATGGGATGTATAGAGATATATGGGCATGTGAATATGTGTGTGTGAGAAACTACATGTATGGAGTGTATATGGAGTGCTGAGGGAATGTGTGTGTATGTGAGGAAGTCTTTATATGTGGATGTGGGGGTCTACATGTATATGGATATGTGAGTGTGCTTGTGGAGGGATATGTGAGAAATCACCATATGCATGGGGGTGAATGAGGACAGTGTGAACATGTGAGTGTATGTGGGTGTGAGGATATGTTATCGGCTAGAAGGAATTCCTGTGTATATGCAGGATGTTTAGAGATTGTGGGTGGGTAGCGATGAGGATAGGACAAAAGACAATTAATGGGCCCTATAAGACTCAGTCAAGCAAAAGTCTGGAAGCAGAGACCTGGCTTAATACCTAACAGAAGCTGTGAATTTTGAATTGAATTTCCAGTGGGAACTAAACATCCAGGGAAGGGCCTGGGGACATAGGGAAGTTCCCATTACTTGGGTAGGGGTAATGGAATAACAGCATTTTTACTATGGTCATTAGCACCAGCTAGGAAACCAAGGCCAACTGTTCTTAACTCCCCAGCATTCTTTCTTCCCTTCTTGAGAACCCAGGCTTCCTTCTAGACACCTAGCAGGGAACCATACCTAGCACCCCAACCCGATAGTTGAGGGTGATGACGATGACGTTGCCATAACTGGCGAGGACGCTGCCATCAATCATGTTGCCTGTCCCTTCCATGTAAGAGCCTCCATGGATGTAGACCATGACGGGCTTAGCACCACTGTCCCGGATGTCTGTAAGAAGAAAGGGTGAGACACAGGCTGGGTAGGATGCCCTTCCTTCCCCACCCCCACCAGCCCTGGGGGGGGGGGTGCAGGTAGCAAAGCTATCCCAGGTGCCAGGACACCACCACCTCTGAGGTCAGGACTCATGGGGCTGCTCAGCCTGGAGCTCAAGCATCAGCCAGAGACACCTGGACTTCAGTGATGTTTTCAAAGAATCTGGTTTAAAGTGCCTCCCAGCAGCCTGGCCTGATACAGTTAGGCCTAGGTAAGCTTGGAGGCAGGGGAAGGAGAGGCAGAAGGAAGAAGAAAGGCTGGTCCCTTGACTGCATCAAGTGAGTCCTTCCCTGGACACCAGAGTCCTGGGACCTGATATGGCTTTAGAGAACAGGGGCTGGGGAGCCCTGGAAACACCAAGACTAGACCAGTTCCATAGAAATACAGCCATTGGCAGCAGCTGCCCCACCCCCACCCCCAGTGCAGACAGAGACAAGAGGGGTGGGAAAGGGTAGCACAGGGAGAGAACAAAGAAGAATGTGAGGAAAGAGGAGTGAATGGCAGAGATGGGATAGGGGACTCCTAGTGACATGGTTTCTCAGCCATGTGCTCATTTACCTATTCTCCCAGGACATCAGGCAAATTTATCTGGAGCCATTGGGGATGTGGAAGAGGAAAGAACAGAACTAAGACTGAGAGATCTGGCCCCCGTCAGCATTAGGATGAAGATGGAGCCTCCCAGAGGCCATACAATAAGGGAACTTAAAGTGGTTGCTCCCCAGTCTCAGCAGACAGGGACAGGGATGGGATGGGCATTCAGGAGGAGGCTCCCAGCCTGATCACCTCTACCTGCAGCCTCTCAACACTCAGCCACACCAGCACAGCCCTAGCAGCCACCAATAGGCCCCCTGAACTGTCTGGCCCCTTCAGGGGTGAGGGGGCAGGGTCACAGAGGTAGAAGGGAAAGCTCTGCTGTTTTCCCAAGGAGGAAAGAAGACTAGTTTAACCATCACTTAAGGATCTTATGCCATCTACTAACTGAAGTTTGGTGTCCTGGCCTCAGCCTGGAGCTTTAACCCCCAGTCCTTCTGCTAAGAGAAGGCTGGGGAGGTTCTAGCTGGAGCTATTCTCCATCCCCTTTGGTTGTCACTGCTTCACTCCTCTGTTCAACATCCTGCTGGGCCCCTCTCCTAGGAGCCAGTCTCCTCACAACACAGGCGTCTCCTCACCCTCCCTCAGCCCTATTCTCCCTGCTGCTTAGTAGGGGCAGGTGCCCATGAATTACAGAAAATGAGGAGGAAGCTTACTACTATAGGACTGAGAATGGGTGGGAAACCAGGGTGAGGAGGATGCCCTCACCATGGCTCTGCTTGTCGTCCCCTGCTTCCATCAGCATGTCCATCACTCTGGAACTCCCAATGGCCAACCAGGCCAAAGATGTATGAACAGCCTAATGGTCTTGTACAGAAACAGAAACACACCAATGGACAGACAGACAGACAGATGGGGCTTCTCCCCATAGAGAGGGGGAGGGGCTCTGTGCCATGCACCAGCCACCACGCCCTGCATCCCCCAAATACCTTCATCTTCATCCCCGTCATTATCCGCTAAGTCCTCGCCCTGTTTCTTAGCGCCGGATCCTGGGGACCAGACACAGGGAGACACAACAGCACAGAACAGAGAACAAAACAGAGAGAGAATTCAAAAACAGCATGACTGCAGTGTGGCCCAGCAAGCCAGCTCTGGGCCTGGGCCCAAGACAGGCAGGACGGATGGCAAGAATTGAGGGAATGGGTGGGCTGAGGCCCAGAGTTTCATCAGAAAGATGGTGGTGCAGGCCCCTGTTGTGCTGGCCTCCCTGCACCTCCCTGCCCCGCCTCCCTGTCCCAACAGCCCATCTCAACCAACTACTTCCAGTTAAGAAGGAGGTAGCAGCAGGTGGGCCAGGGAACAGAGCCAGAGAGCCACTCAGGGAAAGGGTTTTTTCCATCTGGAAGGGGCTGTGAGTATACACACAGGCAGGCTGAGCTGGAGAGCAGGGTAGGCCCTAAGTGTGAGTGGCAGCATTGCCAGCATGTGTGGATGTGAATGTGAGCTACTGGAGCAGAGAAAGGTACCAGGGACCCCAGCCCTGGGCTCCTTGGGACCAGTGAGCAAGCACAAGCTGGGCCTCAGTTCATCTTGATTTCCATAGGATAAAGTGGGACATGAAGCTGTCCCTCTGGTCTTCATTGTTGGGACCTCCTGCTCTGGTTAATGGCAAATGAGGTTCCTGCTAATAGGAACCAGGCCTGAGAACAGCAAGCTTTGCTTTGAAATCTAGAGAGAGCCTGAAGAGGGAGGGAAGGAAAGAAATCAGGAGAAATAGGGGTAGGGTAGGGGGAGGAGGAGAGGGAGGGAGAAACAGAGAGAGAAGCAGAGGGAAGGAAACACAGAGACAGAAACAGAGAGAAGCAGAGAGAGAAACAGGGAGGGAGGGAAGAAAGGAGGGAAAGAGGGAGGGAGGGAGAAAGAAAAGGAGGGAGAGAGGGGAAAAAGAAACAGAGAAAGAGAGAACTGAGAAACAGAAGCAGAGAGAGAAACAGAGGAAGGGAGGGAGGGAGGGAAACAGAGATACGAATAATGGTAATAACTCCTACTGTGTACTATGTACTAAATATTTATCATGTCAGAGACTCCACTTCTGCCATATAGTTTCATCCTTATACCCAATGAGGCGGGTACTATCTTTATTCCTGTTTTACTGATGGGGAAACTGGAGTTCAGAGAGTTAAAGTGGCTTGCTCAAGATAATAAGCTAGAAAGTGCTAGAGATGAGATTCAATCCCAGGTCTACTTGACTCTGGAACCCATGGTCTTTCCACTGCACCATGCCATCTTTTTGGGATAGGGAAAAAGGAAGGGAAAAATAAATGAGAAAAGAGGTGGAATATGGAGGGGAAGGCAGGGATGGGAAGGAGAGAAAAGAAGAGACCAGAGGAGAGAAGAGAGACATTTAAGACCTGGGGGTAAGCTGGCACCAACTCTTCTTCCTGTTTGGCTGTGGATAAAGGAGACCTACTGCCTGTATGCTGGGCAGCGTGTGGAAACAGAGGTCATTCTGCTGGCACCCAGCGCTAACTTCTTCTCTAGGACACCAGATACTCTCAGCCTGGAGGCAGCAAATAGCCTTCTTTCTCAGCTGGCCTGGGCTCCGGTGACTGAATTTCTTTACAGCCATTAATCAAAACAGAAACCACCATCATAATACAAAATGGCTTTTCAACTAGGGCAAGAGCCCAGCCCAAGGGATAGAAACCACCTCCAGCTTCCCAAACTTCCAGTGTGTCAACTGTCTTAACACCTACCATTACTGCCCCCCACCCCCGCCCCCCGAGATCCTGTGGGGATTGGGGCTTCATTATCCACATTGTGGACAGAAAGGATTCACTCATCCCTAAACATGAATTCCCTCCAACTTGATTGGGGCTGGGGTGAGGATGGGTCAGGTCTTCCCAGGAAATCCTTTAATTCCCATGGGCCCTGACTTAGAAGATGCATCCCTCCCTGACTGCTGGGAGTATTCCTGAGTTGCTGCACTGTCTCAGCTTCCTCTATCTGCCTTTGCTTCTTCAGCTTTGCACTTGCTGAACTACTCCTTGTTGCCATGCCTGTCACCCAGGCCAGCTTGACTACCATCCCCCATCTTGACAGGTTACTGTTACAGGATCCCGGCCAGGCCAGCCCTGCCTATCCTAAACACACAACCCTAACCATCTCTGTGGATGAGTCTCCTCCAAATGAGCCCTGAATAGGGATCTACTTTGAACAGTTAAATGACTAAAAGACCACCCCTCCAACTGTCTGAAAATCCACCTCCCAGGTTGGTCTGTAGGCCCTGGCTAAACCAGCTGAGACTAAATACTAGGCTAAGAGCTTCTTCAGAGTGGCAATCAGACCTTTAGTTATTTCTAAATCTTTCCTCTGCCTCATTTATATCTCTCCACATCCCAACAACACCTAGCACTTGCCTTGCCCACAGTCAACTATCATGATCAGTATATGTATCGGAGTGGAACTAAAAGCCAGGTCTCCAGCCAAACTCTCAGGACTGGACTGTCTTAGGCCCTTACTGGTGCTCTGGGGAGGTCATTCCTCCTAGGAAATGGTTAATTTTAAGATCATTTCCTCTCCCTCCCACCCAAGTAAGTAACTCAAAGGAGCAAGTTTAAGTAAGTGATCCTCTTTGTCTGGCTGGAGTGGCTCAGTGATTGAGCATCAACCTATGAACCAGGAGGTCATGGTTCAATTCCCAGTCAGGGCACATGCCCAGGTTGCGGGCTCAATCCCCAGTGTGGGGCATGCAGGAGGCAGCAGATCAATGATTCTATCATCATTGATGTTTCTATCTCCCTCTCCCTCTCTGAAATCAATTATACTAAATCATATATATTAAAGAGACCCTCTTCTTGAGTTCATTGATAGGCTAATGGAATGTTAAGGACAGTACCAGTCCTCTACCACCTTCACATGTGCAAACAGAGGTTCTTAAAAGAAAATATGCCTAAGGTCTCACTGTGAGTTAGTAGCAGAGCTGGGACTGGTCAGACTTTGTAGCTCCCAGACCTGTATTCTTGCTGCAGCATCACAATGCTTCTTCATTCGTGAAAAAAAAAAAGTATTTACTGATAGCCTACTGCTTATAAGGTACTGGGCCAGGAGTAGAGATATGGTGGAAAACTCTCCCAGAGAAGTACGCATACCCATTGTGGAGATCCTGGGCTCTGCTCCCCGAGGTTCTCACTCAGCAGGGAGCACCCAGTCCCAGGAATCCTGAAGACTCCACTTGGGGGAACCTTGCTTCAGGATGTCAAAGAATACAAACTCCAAGTTTGCAAAAGGGTTGTAGGAATTAGGCTGATTTTCTGCCAATTCTTAGGCTGTTATAGTTTCTAGTTTGGCCCAACCTGTCCACACTTTACCAGTTTTCAGAATTGGGGAGGCAGGAATGACTAATAGGAGTTGAGTCGGCTCAAGTGCTACAGTGGAAAGAACACTGTCCTAAGGGTCAAGGGACCTAGATTTTGTTTTCAGCTCTGCCACAGACCAGTGACAGGGGATGAGCAGCAAGTCACTCCCCTGAGCTTGTTTTTTCATCCATAAAATTGGGATACCAATTCGCGCCTTAGAAGCTTCCAGAGATACAGGGAGGATTTTATGAGGTAAGTATGAAAGTTCTTTACAGAAAACATAAAGTGCTACTCGAACATGAAGAATTGTTATACAGGGGAAACAAATTCCTCCCAGCAAGAGGGTCAATTTAAAATGCAGAGTATCAAGCCTCCTTTAGTGTCCATAGTTCCAGGAGGACCCCAGCTCCAATCTGCCACAAGACCAGCCCAGATCATTCAGCTATGCTCTGGCCAAAGGTGGGAAGTTGGGTGGTAGGATTCCTAAGCCTGTGCATGAGTTTGGTCTCAGCTTCAGGGCTGGGGAGTTAAGTCTAAACTACCAATCCAGAAAGGGACTCAGAGGGGTGAGCCCATGGCTCCCTGACCAGGAAAGGGCAGTGCTTCTAGTTACACCTTGACTGCCTTGAGTTCTCCTGAGGTTGCCAGAGAGAACCACTGGCTCTGTCTTTAGCACACGCTTAAGGGTGGAATTAAGGCCTGAGAAGATCAGAAGAAATGGGGTTGCTGCTTTTGCTCTGAATCTGCCTTAGGCCAGCAAATCCTCCTTGAAAAGGTGACCAGGGCCCTTGGATGAGGTGAAGCTTATGTCTGCTCACCATCTGCCCCCTGAGCCTGGGCTACTTGAAGGAAGGCAGGGTCCTCAGGGACAAGGGCAGGTGGGCAGGCAGCTCTCTCTCTCTCTCTCTCTCTCTCTCTCTCTCTCTCTCTCTCTCTCTCCCTCTCTCTCTCTCCCCCTCCCCGCCAGCTCGCTACCTACCTCCTTTCCTACAAATTTTCTTGTTGGGCTTTCGGGTGCATTCCTTGGAAATCCGCTTTACTGTAAAATGAATAAAAAACTAAAAAATAACAGGAGATCTCTGCCAAGGGGCATGCACCCTCCGCCCCCAGACCCAAAGAGCTGCTCTGCAGGTGGCACATGGCAGAGAGCCTCTCCCACCACCTCCTTGTTTCTGTCACTTACCTTAGTGTGACCCCCACGGGAGGAGGCATCAGCTAGTGAAAGAGGAGGCACCTAAGTAGTGCCCACCAGGCTTGCCTCCCCAACCCCTCCACACACACCTAGCTCCTTTGGCTACACACAGTTTTCATCTTCCAAAGCAGCTGGAATGGCAACAGGAGGTCTGGTGGGGCCAGCATCCTCCCGGGGGCAGCAGCCAGCAGTGACCCATACTCCCCCAGGGAACCTCCCATCCAGCATTCTGACCCTAGACTTGTCAAAGCTCTCAGGACTGGCCAGGCCCCTCCTGGTAACAGTGTCACTCATTCAAGGGAGCTCAGACAATGCTGGGAGAGCAAAGAACAGGGAGGAGGAAGGGGGATGCCAAGCAGAGTGATGGTTAGACAGAGGCATGCTGCGAGGCACACAACCACATGCAAGCCACAAACACAACAGGACAGGTGAAGGCAGGAAGGGCACAGTGCCTGGCCACAGCACTCACCATCCTCCGTGGGCACATAGACATTCAGGTAGAGGCAGTCTTCATTGGGCTCTTGGATGTAAGTGGCGACGATATCCAAGTTGGCAGTGAACCAGACAGGCAGCATGACTTCAGGCACAGCTGTGTGGATGTTCTGGGGGCACACTGGGGGAAAGTGTGTGGCGTTCCGGATGCCCGACCAAGATGGAGGTGGTTCAGGTGGTAGGAACCGTTTCTCGCCGATTGGAGGAGCTGCGTAGGGCACCCCCAGGTATTGGTCCACAGGCCCCAGGATCTCACTGGGCAATGGTACCCGGGCACCCCTTAGCTTCCCAAAGTGAGTATTGACTGTGGGTGCTGGGGCCTGTGTACTAGCCCTCAGCACCAAGCCAAGGAACCACAGGGTGAGGCACAGGCTCCGGCCAACTGTGGGCTTGGGGCTCAGGGACAGCCAGGGCAGGCCAAGCCGCAGCCACATGTTCCGGGCAGGAGGACTGGCAGGAAAGCCAGATTCCAGGGTTACAGCCTCAGCCCAATAGGCAGCCCCTTCATAGCCACACTGACTTGAACCTCAAAACTGAGCTCTTGAGGGACACCTACAGGTGCTGGCCACGTAGAGAGCAGGTCATCCAAGCACCACAGCTTCCGAAAGGAGACTCCCTCAGGGCCAGACAGGCCTGTGGAAAGAGGGAAGTATTCATCATCCAATACAGTGGGGAGGGCTATGGAGTGGGTCTGGGGGGCCCTGCTGGGTTTGGGCTATTCTCCTACTTAGGAGAGGTTTCACATGCCCAAGGGTTGAGAGACCCATAGATGATCTCCACTGCCAATCTGAACCATTCTATGTGCCCGGCCATGGCTGGAAAACCCAAGGGGATTGACAGAATGACAGTGATTGCCACTACAAATTCCCAATCCCCAACTTGAACTCCTCAGCCAATGGAGTTCCTGAGGGCCAGTTGGAGCCAGAATAGATGTGGTAACAGAGGTGAGAATTGGAAACAGAGCTAGGTCCCCCAGCATGCTGCAGAAACACTGAGCTCTCTTGCCCCAGGACTGGAAAGCCCACACAGGGACCTCTGTCTCAGGGTATAGGATTGTGAACCTTACTCTGGAACTCTATGGCATAAGAAGGGAAAGCAGCAGACAGTCAAAGGGTCCCACAGAGATACCCTTCATGCTCAGGTGGGACAGGGGCAAGGACAGGGGCAGAGGCAAGGATAGGGGCAGGACAGCCATTTCTCAAAGTTCCCAGAACCTTGTGCCCTTCTGTACATTTCTCCCCAGCCCTAATTGCTCCCAAATCCTTAAGCCTTGATCATCTCTGTCAGCCTGCTCTGTGTCACATGGAATGTCAGAACTGAGGCAGAAACCTTCTGCCTAGCACACTAGGCATTGTTGATGTTCAGCCAGTGGAAAATAAACAGTGGAGTGTGGGGAACACACTCTCAGAGACTCACACTTTGAGACTCACAGTCTCAAAAGAGGAAGTAAGATAGACCAAACCAGATAATAAATACTATAATATTCACTCACAGAGACATACATTCCAAACCCACAGAGATTCCCTCATATAGTGCCACATTCTGCAACAGAGAGTGTCACCTAACCAGAGTCTTACTAAAATATAATCACATACACTACTCAGGTAAATATCCAGACACATGCAGCATGACGGTGACACATAGGTGGAGACAGAAACAGGAATAGCAACACAATTGACACAGGCCTTCTGACACACAGGTACAGTACACACATATCCACAGGTATACACAGACACTCGTGCATGGACACACACACACACACACACACACACACACACACACACACACTTTCCTTTTCCTCTTTCTCCCAATTTCCAAGATTGCAGGCCTTCTCCTTTAAGACTTAAGAACTGCCTGAAGGGGTGGGGGAGGGAGATTGGGAACGCCCAGCCATTCGCCACCTCCCACCTCCGAGAAGGAAAGGAGAGAGAGAGAGAGAGAGAGAGAGAGAGAGAGAGAGAGAGAGAGAGAGAGAGAGAGAGGAAAGAGAGAGAGAGAGAGAGAGAGAGAGAGAGAGAGAGAGGAAGAGAGGGGGGGAGAAGAGAGGGGAGAGAGAGAGAGAGAGAGAGCGCGAGCACGCAAAATATGGGGGGTTAGATTTCAGCCACTGCCCATAATGGCCCGGGGGAGGAGGGGCAGGAGAAAGAAGGGGTAGGAGTAGGGAGGTGGAGCAGGAGCAAGTGTGTGTGTGTGTGTGTGTGTGTGTGTGTGTGTGTGTGTGTGTGTAGGGGGGGGATAGTCCACAGCTGAGTTCACACAATCCCCCCATTCACTGTCTCCATGGCAACTCTGGGGCACAGACTGCTCATTCACACTGCTTCCCCACCAGCACTCACCCCCAGAATTAACCCTCTCGGTGCCGCCCCTCCCCACAAATTCCATTAACCCTTTTGGGATGCTTCCCTCTCCAGTACCCCTTCGGTGCCAAATGCTGATCCCCTTTGAGTCAATTTCCTGCAGTCCCTCTCCCGTGAACACTTAGACAAATCGACCCCCAAATGCCCTCTGTACCCTAAAACCCACTGTAATTCCCCAGGACTAAGATCTTCATTCTGGTCCAACTTCCAATTTGGAAGAAAACAAGGAAAGATGGCAATGCCAGGGATTAGAATGGCATCTGGGGGTACTTTTATGCTGGAGCAGTATTGGGTGAGGGGCATTGTACAGGAATGCATTGGAATTGTAAACCACAGGATTGGGGGCTATGAGGGCTCGGAACGGAATTAAGAGATGGAGCTGCATTGGAATGGGGAGGATAGGATAAAGGCCTCTGTTAGGAAGGGGGCTGCAGAGTGGGGGAGGGAGCCTGGCTGTGAGATGCTACGATGGAATAGGGATGGAGTTGCACTGCGGGGATGGGGGGACTGGCAATATGCATTATAGGAATGGGCTTGGGGGCCCTCAGTAGGGGTATTTTGATGAGCATTCGGGCGGGCTGCAGAAATAGAGGGATCATGGGCTGGGTGATGACAGGGATGTTAGCTTCAGGGAGGTGGTAAAGGAGTGGGGAGGATTGGGGTGTGAGGGGTGCCGATAGAGAACATGGGGTTGAAGATGGGGAACACTGGCTGGGGAGTAGAGGAGCCTGATTGGGAAGGGATAGGATAGGGCAAGGTATGGACAGCTAAAGAATGGGAGACCGGGGCAGTCGGCCTCACCTGTTCCCCTGGCTGTTGCAAGCGACTGAATCGGGCCTCGGACCACCCATATCGCCTCCAGGCCAAGGGCTCCGCACCCGAATCCCCGAGATCTGCTCTCTGGCTGCTTGGCTGCTGTGCCCGCGCACCAAGGGGGCGCGCTGCGCGTGCCCGGACACGGGGGGGCGCGGTCCCTGCCATTAACTCCTTTTGTGCCAGAGATGGCTCAAGTACTGGGGCATGGCCCAATTCCTCCCCTGATCAGGCACACACTGCACACGAAATCCCTCTTCCTTGCACACACCCCCTTTGTCACAAACAGGTAATTTTCCAGGGCACCTAGTCCAAACTTTACCTGCAAAGCTTGAGAACTTGAAACTAAGGGAGAAACTGAGGCACTGCTTGCAGGAAACCCCAGTTATACTCCACGGACAGGCCTCCACCTCAGCATCCCTCATCTCTCAGCACCAACACTATTCAAGTAGCACCAATTGGGGGCACTTTGCCCTCATTCTGTCACTCTCAAAGGTCAATGATGTTCATTTTTGCTGCTTGTGTGGGGGCATGTCAGCCTCAGACTGTCAGTCTCTCTCCTCTCTAGATCCAGCTGTTTGTGTTCCTGTATGTAGTGCACCTGTCCTGTTTATTTAGTCCCTGTATCCAAAGCCCCTCTGAGTGTGCCTTATCCCAGCCAAGTCTCTACTCCTGTATCTCTTTAGAACAATGGTCACCAACCTTTCGGACCTCACGGGGACACCAGTAGTGGTCCATGGACCACCGGTTGGCAAGTGCTGCTTTAGAATGTTCAGCAGAAGCTTCAGTCATATTTGTTTTTGCCCTATCAGTGAGTTCCATTCCTTGAGCACATAACTCTTAAGTGCCATACTTTGTGGACCTCAAAGAGGGTGTTTATTTTTTTATATTTTATAACTTGGGTATGGATTGGTGCTCTGGTTTTACCAGCACACTCAACACTTCCGTGATATAATGTAAATATGACCTGTATGTTATCTTGAAGTTATCAAATCATCCTGTACTGCGCACCCATAGAGAAGGGGATGGTCCTCTTCTAGTCCCAGCTGGGCACACCAGGGGACTCCATTGTAGTAAACCAGTTGACTCTCCTGGATAGCATTTGATCTAGAGTCCTAAAACTGAAAGCAAGGGGCCTGGCCCCTATGGCAAGTGGTTGAGCATCGAAGGTCCTGGTTCAATTCCTGGTCAGGGCACATGCCTGGGTTGTGGGCTCGATCCCCAGTGGGAGGCATATAGGAAACAGCTGATCAATGAATGATTCTCTCTCATTACTGATGTCTTATCCCTCTCTCCTTCTCCCTATCTCTCTGAAATCAATAAAAATATATTTTAAAAAATAACAAAAACAAACCTGAAGGCAAAGGGGCTGAAAATGGCCCTGCACAGTATCATGACTCTGCAGCAGATTTTATATCTACTTTAAAATGGGAGTGACCAACAGTTACCCTGGGTAACTGCCAAGGTGAGTAGTGTAAAAGCAAGCAGTTCCAACAACAGAGAAAGAAAAGGGTGCTTCCTTTTACTGGTGTCTCTTCCTCCTGGAACCACGCCAGACTTCTACTACCCATTCAAAGGTGACACTTGCTAATGCAGAGCAATTTTTCATTTCCAAAATGTGAATCTCAGAGAAGATTTGTCTAGGATACCACTTGGTGCATGATGGAGACCACAAAAAGGTGGCAAAAAGTGTAGGCAGTGTCTGTCACCCCCGCCACTCTGAAGCATGTTCAAAACCCAGCATGTGAATGAGTGAAAGGAGAATCAGGCTCCATTGATTTTTCCCCCACTCTGGCCTAACAGCCCCTTCCCAATCCCAGTGGTACATCCACCATGAAGGAAAGTTATCCAGAAGCTGTATCATCTGCTGAGAACAAAAGCTGCCCTTCTTAAGAGACTAAGGGCTCAAACCTTAATATGTTGCCAAGATGGAGAAGTAAAGAGAGGGTAGCAATCCAATTTAACTGAGAAATTTAGGGGATGGAAGGTAAGCAGGGGAGATGAACTGAACAGAATGAAGGCTCTAACTTGTCCATCCAGCCTCCACTACTCTCCCAATGGCCCGCCCTTCCCAGATATGCAGAACTCACACATGCCCTTTGCAAAGAAGCTCTGTGTATTGGGTACAACAGCTCTGGGGTCTCAATATAAATAATATACAAAACCCAACAGCTCAATGCCTTACATTAACAAAAATACTAAAAACTCATTAAAAATGGAGCCTGAGGGAAGAACCCCAACCATTACTGGTGATAGCCCAGGAAGGGGAATTGAGAATTCAGAGAAAAGGGTGGGGCCACATCCAGTCACAAGCAGCTCCTTCAGATGGCTCAGTAGCGTCCAAATATGTTGGTACTGGGCTGTGGCTGGGTATCTGTGAAAAAAAGAGAGGATCAGGGGTGGGATGCCAAACAGGGTTGTAGATATGCATGGGAAGAGCTACTCAGGTGCCAAGGGAAGGAATGGAATATAATGCTTGCCCCCACAAAATATGCTATTAGAAGCAACGGCCTCAGCTACTTGCCCCTCCCCGCCCCCAATTTATTTCATGGGACTCTCCTGGGAAGGAAGGAAGGCTTACTGGAGAGCTGTTGTTGGAGCTGCCGGACCAAAGCTGCAGTCTGTTGCTGTTGCTGGGTCTGCTGAAGCCCCTGGCGCTGGAACTGAGGTGGAAATTGAAAGTGGAAAACTGAACTCAAACCCTCTACTCGGAATCTTCCACATCCTTCTCTATCCCAATCTCCCCAACCCTTTTTAGTGTGTCATGCCTTGCCTCCTCCTTCTACCACATGGCACACTGTCCCCAACCTGGTTCACTGGCTGCATGCCCAACCTGGGCAGCTGTCCCTGAGCCTGGGGCTAGAGTCTAGCAGCTACCTGGGGCTGGGACTGGGGCTGGGGCTGGGGAGGAGCCGCTGCCTGTTGCTGCTGCTGCTGCTGCTGCTGCTGCTGCTGCTGCTGCTGCTGGTGTGCTTGTTGTTGCTGCTGCTGCTGCTGCTGCTGCTGCTGTTGCTGTTGCTATGAGAACATAAGAGATATTGCTAAGGAGAACAAGCAGCTGAGCCCAGGCATGGAAGGATAGGGACAGGGGAAGAAGCAGCAGGGAGGAAACTGGGTTCAGTGCCCTCCTTCCTCAGAGAGCTGCAGAGAAAGATACCCAATCTAGAGTCCTCAGCAGACAACCTCCAACTCTCTCCCAATAGGATCCCCACAAAACCAAAGTGGGTATAAGGGGAAACTAACTCCCTAAGATCCTACTGCATGCTAGTCACTCTGCCAGGCGCTTTCTATGTACAGTCTTGATAACAACAAGGAAGAGCCTGGGCCTCTCCTCCTCCTTGGGTTTCCAGGTCCCCTATGAACTCCCTGGGCCTTACCCGTAGGATTTGCTGCTGCTGCTGCTGCTGCTGCTGCTGCTGCTGCTGCTGCTGCCGGATGTGGTACTGTTGCTGCTGTTGTTGCTGCTGCTGCTGTTGCTGCTGCTGTTGCTGCTGCTGTTGCTGTGGTGGCTGCTGCTGTTGTTCAGGCAGGATGGCAGCTGATCGTACAGCAGCCTGGACACCCTGAGTACTCAGTGGTGTCAAGGTACCTATCATGGGTGTTTGCTGCAGTGTCTGGTGTGAAAACCTACAAAGAGAGGTCCAGAGATCAAGGCATGGGGCAGGGAGAGAGGTGAAAGAGAAGCCCTAGGTCCTGACCCAAAAGACATTTCAGTCATTTCACTCGTTTCTCCTGTCACTAATCAGAAGAGCCATTTGGGTCCTGGGAGCTTTCTAAGTAGAGCAGTGAGGGGTAAAGACAATACCCCATCTCAGTGACTTATAACCTTCATGGCTAGAAATTTTTCAATTCTGCTTTAGCTATTTTTTCTCTTATAAAAGTGTAAAAAAAAAATCTTAGCATAGGATAGGCATTTTGTTAACACTTTGTGAGGTTTTTCTTGTCAGTGGTAATGCCCAATAACATTTCAGGGGCTTAAAGACAATTGAGTCCTACTGCTCCTTCCCCCTTCTTTTCCCCAATCTGTACATCACTGCACCAGGCTACTGACCAGGCCCCTGTCTCAAATCTTCTCGCACCATCTCTATGCATCCTATCCACACATTCCATATTAATCTCTAGACATGTCCAACTTATCATGTCACTTTTCAGGTCCAAAGATCTCTTTCTGGAATTGTGTCTCAGTTTTGCAATGAGTAGTCAAGGCCCTCTTCAACCTGCCTACTCTAGCCGATCCCTTACTTCCCCGACACCAATTTTACCTCTATCCAAGTTCTTCTCCTACCTGTCCTCAACCACTCTCCTTATTTGGCTCCCATGTCTGTTCATGCTATGCCCTCTATTTGGAATCTCCTTCCTTCTCCTCCTCTCCACAAATCCAAATCATATCCATCCTTCAACGCAAGTCCAACCTCCTTTGTGACACTTCCTCTGACGACTCAGACCCACAATAATAGTACCATGCACCTTTTCTGGATTCCCATTTTACTTCACAGCACACAACAGCACATCTGGCTATGATTTTCCTCAGAATGTTCTCTAAATGTTCTTCTGGGTAAGTCTCATCTCCTCAACTAGAGTAACAATTCTTTATGGTAAGGGACTTCATATTTTTTTTAAATAACTTTCCTCATCCCAACCAGTCCTAGTACAGCGCTGGCCACACAATGAGCAGTTACTACTTCTCAGCAAAGGACTTCCGCTGGTCTATCCTTCAGTATTCCAAACCCTAAGCTATAGACCCTCAAAACACAATTACAATGTCTTAAGTTAGGCCTGACTAATGTTCAGAATAGTGAGAGAATATGTTCATTAGTCCATTCCAGAGTTAAGACTGTTCTAACACTGGCTTTATGCCAACTTATCATGCAGTGCATCGATGAACCCTAGACTTGCCCTTACTGTACTGTAGTCATATAAATCATTTTCCTTCTCTAGGCCTTAAAGAAATACAGAGGAAGCAGGTGTGGGACTACTGGTTGCTAGGGTCCCTTCCAGCTCTGGCATTTTGTAGCCAGATAAGTGTTCTTGCCACCTCCAGAAGGTCTGATTAGTCCCATCACCCCAGGCACGTTTTTCCAAGTCGAATATGCCTCTGTACTCAGTGCCTTTACAACTCCAACTCTCTTGGGTACCTTTGACTGGAAGTTAGCCCATGTCCGTAGGTAGGGGCCTGCTGGTGCACATAGCCACTGGGCCGCTGTTGCAGGTGGCGAGTGGGATCTACAAGAGTAGGATTGGTAGAAGGGTGGGTGCTCTGATAAGGCTGGCTGGAGTAGCTGGGGGGTACCATGGTACCTGCGGGGCCTGTGTGTTGCTGCAATCCCACATGAGAAACATAAGGAGTATATCCCTGGATGAAAGGAGGAGAGAATCAGGACCAAGAGCGTGCAGAACAACTTGCCTCAAGCTCCCTGATTCTCACCATCTTGTGCCCTTACCTGGGAGGTCTGCAAACCGTAGGAAGAACTAGTAGTCATTTGGTGGACAGAAGACTGGCTCAACATCCCCTGACTCTGCTAAAAGAGAAAAAGGGGACAAATTTAAACTCAGAAAACACTTTCTGCCATCTCGCTAACTGTATCTCCCACTCTGCATGACCCTGTGAAGGGCCCAAGTGTCTCCTCAGTCCTGTGACCCTTAAATGCCCCTCTCCCTGGGGGCCCTCCCTTTTGCCCCTCTCACTATCTTTGCCTGGAGCTGTTGGCGAAGGCGCTGTCCTTGGGGCACTGCAGGCTGCTGTTGTCGGTACATGGAAGTCTTGTAAGAGGGTTCTAGTCCCATGACACCACTCATGGTGGTGGGCAGCACTCCAGGGTAAGGTGGTCGGGCAGGCAGCTTCTGCATTGGTAACCGCACAGGGCGGTATGGGTCCACACGCGGGCCACCTGGAAATGGGAACAGGCTGACCTCTCAAGGCTCCTTGTCCCTCCATCCCCAGCTAGGTGTCTTGGTTACTCATAGCTCCTTGGACGAGGGGCATCATCCCTGAGGCAGGAGGAATCCAGGTAAGTCTCTCATTCCTGGGGTGGCACTAACCTGCAGGTAATGGCTGGTTCTGGGTGTAGAGGCCTATGGGGCCCTGCCTGTAGCTAACGTGGGTTATGGAACCAGGGTTAGTATGGTGCAGGAGGTCTGGAGGCACTGTCACGCCATAAGGGCCACTCCGTCCTGAGCCCATTCCAAAGTCCTATGTGAATGGTAGAAGAGGAAGGTGAGGGGTGGGGGTGAAGTGGGCTAGGAGGTGGGGGTGATGGAGAGTTGGATCTACATAGTTATTATAATTCCAAAGGCACCCCTGCCCCACATGCCCCCACTCCTCCCACAAACCAGAAACTGGAAGAACCATGGAGACAGGCTGTGGAAGCATCACGGGGATAGCACTAACCTCTGTCTTGGCAGCTGGCTGGCTTCGTTTCTTGCCTTTGGTGGACTTCTTCTTGCGTTCCTCAGTACTGGCTGGAGCAGCCCCAGGTTTGTCAGTTTTGGGGGGCTCTGGAGCCTTTTTCTCAGGCTCTAGCAGAGTGGGAGCAGGGGGCTCCTCATCTTCTGGTGGCAGTGGCAGTGGCTCCAGGTAATACGCCCGGGGCCGGGGCCTAAGGTGTGTGTGATAGAGCAGCAAGCGCTGCTGTTCCTCGCCTCGAGCCACTCTCCGGTCCACCCGGACTGTTCCAAACCAGCCCCAAGACAGTGGCGCTGATGGCTTCAAGCCCTCAAAAAGATCCCAAGGAGAGAGCTTTTGTTTGGTGGAAACCTGTAGACCCTGCTCCAGAAAATGAGAAACAATAAGTGGCTAAGGCTTGTAAAACAGAAGCCAGATCTTAAGGACTTAAAGGAAAGGGGGAAATATCTTCAGGAAATAAAAGAAAAAAAAGTAATGGGCAGATTCAGGAGAGATGGTCACATGAAGACAGATGGGTATGGACACACAAACATGCACATGGGAAACAGAGTTAAGAGGAGAGAAGGTGATGGGTGTATGGAGCAGAGAGAGAGATAGACACTGAAATTCAGAGGAAGACAGAGATAGAAACAAAGAGAAAAGGCAGCGAGAGACTAAAGATAGGCAGAGAGGGAAAGAGAGAAAAGGAGAGAGAAAAACAGAAAGAGAGGTAGGCACAGGGAGACAAAGAGACAAGTGGAAAGAGACAGAGATACTGAGGAAAGGGGACAGAGATAGATGGGACAGGAAAAGACATGAGAATGTATAGGTGAGGTTGGACTTTGGATTTCAAACTCTAGATCCTCTTCTTCCTCTCCCTCTCTATTATACACATTGATTATAGTTACTCAACAAATATTACAACTAACAAAGAGAGAGGAAAGAAAATTGTACAGAGATGAGTAGAGGGAGAAAAATGCAGGGATGAAGGTATCAGATATGGGCTGTCAGCCAGATAGATGGGTGGGGTGCAGGCAGGGTTGGAGGAGAGCAGGAGGTAGGTGGGGCAGAGGAAAGAGGAGGGTGAAGTGCTGAGAAATGGGTGATATGTTAAAAGGTGGGTAGGAATGGTGAACGGTGGGTACGGGTGAATGAAGAGACCAAGGAAAGAGGTTGAGACTCCCAAGATGGGGAGAAGAAATGTAAATAAAGTTAGTGATGAGCTCAACATTGCAGAGGCGACTTTCACTGTAGAGCCTGATGGACACAGTAGCCTGATGAGCCTTTGTAGATACAAGGTTAATGCAGGAAAGACTCTTGTCCAAAGGGGGAAAAAGCAGGGGATAGAGAATGCGAGGCAGAAAGACAATGAAACATGCCTCCTTCTTGAAGATGGAATCAAAGCCAGTAATCTTGTTGCCCTTGGTGTCAATAAGGGATCCCTGTGGCTCACAAGTGATGACATCTCGGGTTTGCTTGGGCAGTGGCAACAGCTGGCGAACCTTTTCCAGACTGTCTGACTGGCGCTCCCCCAACTCTTTCTGCAGGCACAGTAAGAGGAGACAAGAGTTCAAGAATATAAAAACAGGGGCTTGTCGTGTGTGTGAGTGTGTGAGTGTGTGAGTGTGTGCGTGCGCGGAAAAAAAAAAAGAATATAAAAACATAGGGATGGAAAATCTTGGGACAACACAGAACCTTGCATGAAAACACTCAAGTCGATTCTTCCTATACAAATAACCAAGAAAAAGCGACTGTGAAAGGAAATGGTGGGGGTCTCTGGCCAGAGCAAAGTCCTAGAGGCTGGACAGCCACTGCAAAGTCAGGGGACAGGGAGCTAAGAAGACTGCTGTTCCCCAAGGTTCCCCCGTCTCTTCTGCTCACCTGCAGCTTCTTCACAAGGTTCATGTAGGCACGTTTGTTTTCCTCCATGCTGCCCTGAGAGATGCTGGACATGTCTGCAGCCAGGGTCCCATTGATGAGCACACTCAGCATGTCCAATACAGTAGTGAAGAGCTCGCTATGACAGGAAGCCAGGGAGAAAACCAGAGAAGAGGTGAAAATAAAGGACTGGGGGTTGGATGAAAGCAGAGAATGGTACTTAAGATATCACCCCAAGGACATCAAAAACAGGTGGGGAACCCAAAGGCCTTTGAGTCCATTGAATGGACTACATGGATCACAAGGGGCTGTGCACCTGGTGTGAGGGAAGGGGGACCCTCTTGGGCACAAAACGCAGGGAGTGGTGGGGTGCTTTACTTGTTGGACTGCATGTCGACAGTGCCGCTGATGATGATCTCCAGGAGGAGCACTGCCCATTCAGTTGTTTGCTGGGTGCTACGCTGCACCGTGTCAAACATGCCACCCACCTGCCAAGGCCATAATAGGTCAGTCAGTCAGATGGCTTAGGGTGAAGTTCAGCATTTAAGGAAAGTTTGGATCAGAACCTGGGTTGGGTGGACTAGGGACAACTAAGGTCAGTACAGTGGTACCTCGAGATATGAGTGCCCTAACATACAAGATTTTTGAGATATGAGCCATTGAGCGAGCGATTTTTGCTTTGAAATACGAGCAACATTTGAGATAAGGAGTAATCACGCGGATCGGCCGGCTGCACACGACCCACCAGTTTACCTCGACTCGAGCGACTCATAGTTTCCCACACCTCAAGGTTACGGAACAAATTAAACTCGTATCTCGAGGTACCACTGTATTCCAGTTGTACCTATTACTTGCTACATGAACTCAGGGCAATGACTTTAATAATTGACATCTCTGGGCCTTGGCTTCCTTACTTACTAAATGACAGGAGTTGGACTAAGGTATGTCCAGGATTCTAGCCAACATTCCAAAATGAGCTTCTAAATCTTCTAGGGTCCAGCCAGAATCTAGGATAACTGAGGCAGTGTCCCTGCTAAGATTCAGTGTCCTTAACTACTTCCAGGGCTTGCGTCCTTTAGGAGACCTGGATGAATGCTTGAAGACCCAGAACAGACTGGGCCCACCATCATCCCCCTTATCCTCCTTGGGCTAGGGCTTCTTCACTCTGCAATTCTAGTCCCAACCCCTCCCTTCTTCTTCTTCCCAGCTCCCCTTCTCACCAGGTTGAGCCGCAATTTGAGCGCCTCATGCATTAGCTGTTTTGGTTTGCAATCATCTAAGTACTGGTCATCTCGCCAATTATTAACAATCTAAAACAGAAACAAGTATAACACACAACTCAGGGATCCTCTCATTTCCATTCCAAAGCACCCACGGTGTTCATAGAAAGTAGTGAAGGTTCTGAGTACACAATGACCTCTTGGGCATATCCTTCTCTGCCCTTCTTCCAAGGCTCCGTGACCCAGAGACCTGTACCTGGTTCACCTGGCTGTAGAGGGAGGTAAGGAGTCCCTCACGCTGCTCATCCTGCCCTTTCAGACATGTCAGTACCAGGGATAAGAAGGGCTGCTGGCTCAACAGAGACATGCTAGAAATGAGAGAAAAGGAAAGGAAAAAGAATAGGACCAAGGGCTGGAGATCTGGAAGCTTCCAACTTCATTCTCCCAAGCCCCACACCCTACTATCTTAAGATCTAGCTGCTTGCTCAATGTGGCCTATGCTTACCCTCTGGTTTTCCACTTTTTCATGTTTTTTTCCCTCACCCCTTTGCCCTAACTTTTCTTCACTGGGGTGCTTCCTCTCCTTTCTACCTCTTAATCCTGCTCTCCCCCCCACCCCCCACTTCTAGCTGCTTTACCTCTTCTGCTTTTGTCGATCACGTTCTTTGCGGGAAGACGAACCCAGGTGCTGGCCCTTCTCCAATTCTTCCCCAGCAGCCTTTAACACATGCCCCTGGACTGAGGTGGGCAGTTTAGCAATGAGGGGGGCCACTAGCCAGACACCAGAGCGCTCTAGAGAGCTGGAGGACAGATGGAGTCCACAGGGTTACAGAGGGCCAGGCAAGGTTGGTAGAATACATCCTCTCCTCTCCTGATGGACATGCCTGACATCTATCTCCATGTGGTTGAAATAATTTACATTGCCATCAGAGAAACTTATAAGGGAATGGGTACTAACACATGTCTACCCAACCTGAGCACGGGCTTGGTCTTGTTGCTGCTGGGCATGTTGCTTGCAGTGTTTCCAGAAGATGACCCTGTCTCTGCTGACTGTTGAAAAACCTCAATTGTGGCCTTGGCAATGTTCTCTAAGAGGGAGTTCATCTCCTGGGGAAGAGGAAAGGCACAGGGACGCTAAATGGGAAGCTGGGGTGAAGGAAAAGAGATGGTAGATGAGGGCAGATGAAGGTATCTGTGGAGGTTAATGGGAGGGGAGGGATACCAGTGTGCTGGAAGTCATACCCTCCAGTCCCTGTAGATTTTTCCAATTCCTTAGTCTTCTCCTTTGCATACCTCCTTATAGTAGTGACCACAGAACAGCCTCCACAACTACCACCACCAACCCAGAGTCCCAATACTTCCAACCCAGCTCCTTTATCATTGGCTCTACATATCTGCCATCTTCCCATCCTCTCTTATCTCAAGAACCCCAGGATAGGACCAACGTGCTTCTATGGTGGGCCACCTCCCTGACACTTGGAGCTAGAAATGAGCATGGGAAAGAGAGGGCCGGGGCACTACTCACATTGTTTGGGGTCTGCTTGATCATGAGCTGCAGCTCCAAGGAAGACTGGCGCATGGTCCACTGGTCCAAGTTCTGTAATAGAGATCCCACCCCAAGCTAGTCATCTTCATGTCACCCACAACTACTCATCACTCCGAGGTTAGTTCCTGATTTCTCACAACCTTGAACCACATATTGAAAGGGAGCTCTATGGTCCCAGCTTTAGGGAAGATTACACCTAAATAATTCAAAATGGTTGAAAAATCTAATCTTTTAAAAAAGTGGTTCAGGGAAGATTTCACATCTTTCCCCAGGTTCCTGTTTCAGAGCCTCACATTATTTTTAAAAATATATTTTTATTTTACTTATTTATTTTTAAATGTATTTTTATGGGTTTTAGAGAGGAAGAGAGAAGGAGAGATAAAAACATCAATAATGAGAGAGACTGGTGATCGAGCCTGCAACCTGGGCATGTGCCCTGAACAGGAATCGAACTGTCGAACTCCTTGTTCATAATACCCAACCACTGAGCCACGCCAGCTGGGCGGGCCTCACATTCTTTAGCACAAGGAAGTTCTGCTTAACTCTTAACCTAAATCCTTAATGTTAAAGTTGAAGCCTGCTTCTCCTGTTTCAAACCAGCTGCTCAAAGTCCTTTACAGACCCCAAGGCTATACTGCTAGCTAATCTCTCTTTGGCATTATCTCCTCTGGACTTTAGAGACCTCATTCCTTTAGCTTCTCCTTAATGACTTTATTTGTCCACCCTCCAATCACCTGAATGTCTGAAGCTACAGTAGTTAAGCAAAAAGAGCACAGGCATACCTGAGTTCACATACTGACTCTCAGCTTACTAGCTGTGTGACCTTTGGCAAGTTACTTAACCTCTTCAAGCCTCAGTTTCCTTAGCAGTCGAACAGAGATACTCAAACCTACTTCATAGAGTCGTAAAGATTAAATGAGAAAATATACATAGTGTGCTGAGCACAGTAGCTGGCATGAAACAGACATTCTAGTGTAGTAGCTACTGAGTAGTATTACCATTCATTACTGAGCCATGGTCAAAATGCCAAAAATACAAGGCCAAAAAGTAGGTCTCCCAGAAGCCATCCCCCCACCATAAGCTAAGTCCCACTGCATCCAGATAACTGTGCTCTTAACCAACAGTTTATTCTAGAGTCTAGACCATTTTGGTTTTACTTCTAAACCCATGCTGGAGCTGTTTCTCTTACCCACATCCTTGTTTGTCTTCCTGCTTAACTCCTCATCTCTTTTTCTCTGAAGGTTCCCATGGTTTCATCCCAGACTTGGACTCCATTACTATCTACAAGACCCCCAATTCCATGGCCTACCTGGAGAATACGCTTAATTCGCTGCCGCTGGGGGTTCTCCCCGTCCTCATTGTCCAGCAGTCGATGTGGGTAGCAGATGAGCTGCATGAGGCGCTGAGCCTGGGCACTACTCAACACTGGGTCTTGTAGGTCATTGCTGTCCTCACACAGTGATTTAAGGCAACGTTCTCCAACCCATTCCTAAGAAGGCTGATTATCAGAGGGGACTGGGGCAACCAGAAAGGGGGGTCACGAATACGGGGGATAGGGTGGGAGTTGGTGAGGGACACAATGTATAGTAGAGAGGTGGCGTGATCATGGCTGGAAACAGGACTATATTATAGAAAAGCATTTAGGAGGTGTGGGGGGAAGGTGAGACTGACCTGTTGGCAGATGCTGCGCAGCACGTACTTGGCATAGACATCCAGACTGGCTGTCTCCACAGAGATGTTTCGGCCACCCTGCCTCCGACCGCCAGTACCACCTCCTCCCTCCTCTTCTGGAAGTTCTTCTGTTCCTCCTGTCACAGTGAAGCCTGAACCCTTCAGTTCCGCATCCCCTGTGGTCCACAGGCGGGAGATAGGGAGGGGTGAGATCCGAATTCTGTGTGGAGACCCACCCCAGACCCACAGAAGCAGCAACTCCCCAAGTCCTGCCTTATGGAACAGAAATATACTTCCCTCCCTCCTCTCTTCCCTAAAGGTCAGGGAGACCACCTTCAGGAGAGAGACTGTCCTTTGTAGTTTAGCTGGTACTCCACCCTATACACACTTCTGGCACCACTACCTTCCTACCCCCATACCAAGTACAAACACAGCCTTGAGAACAGCAAACACAGCTCCATCCACGATGCGGTTCTGGGAGGCAGCCAGCAGGTGGCGGTCACAGGAGGAACGGATTCCTACAGTAGGCTTGTCTGGGGAGGGAGCTGAAGTCAGGGTAAGCAAAAGTAGAAACTGTGGGGGTGGGGTAACCACACTTTCTACTACAGGATGGTTCAGATCAGGACCACTTACTTCCATCTGACTGGCAAGGATTGAGTTGAGGTGTCTTGAAAAGGTGGAGAAGGATGCGGCAGGTAAGCCGGGCCCCTGGCTCAGAGTCCTGTTCACTGCAAGCTACAGAAAGACAAAGCAGATCTGACAGAAGGAAAGCAGATTGTATATAGATTTGTGGAGGAGGGATGGTAAAAGGGGAGATGAGGTCAGGCAAAAGGAAGAAAAAAAAACACAAGATAATGCTGAAGAAGAGGTGGAGCAGCCAACTGTTTTGCTGTATGAGAGAAGTTCCTCATAGGGTCACAAAATGGACAGATCAGAGCTGCAAATGCAGGATTATAAAGAAGCTCCCCAGCCTGGGACACACCACAGGACTGACCTCTGGGGATGCCAGGGAGCCCGATACTGAACACTGAGAGTGCGCCCATAGAGTGTTGAAATTTGGGATCTAGAAATTCTAGGGGTTCTGGATTGGTTGTTTACCTGCATTAAGGAGTGAAGGGATGGCAGCACAGCGAATCAGATCCTCTAGGAGCAAACACTGACGAGCAATGAGGATGGCAACAAAAGTAGCCAGGGAGTCATGAAAAGACAGGTCACTGACCTGGAGAAAAAGCAGACAGACATTAAGACTCAGAAGGGAGACAGGGTGCCAAATCAAACTCAAAATGGTATGCCTGGACTGTACAAAACTCTGTACCCGCCCAGCCGGTGTGGCTCAGCGGTCGAGTGTAGACTTATGAACCAGGAGGTCACGGTTCGATTTCTGGTCAGGGCACATGCCCAAGTTGTGGCTTGATCCCCAGTGTGGGGTGTGCAGGAGGCAGCCAAAAAATGATTCTTTCTCATCATTGATACTTCTTTCTCCCTCTCCCTTCTTCTCTAAAATCAATAAAAGTATATTAAAAAAAATTCTGTCCCTGATTACTTGATTACTAAGAGTAGACTCCTGTCCTGATAAGTGTCCCAGGCCCCACCGGGACCCCACCCAAGTCTCACATCTACATTGCAGAGAAGGTCGTTGAAACCACAAGTGCCATTGTTTGAGGAACAGCACAAGGCCTTAAGTACTCCCAGCCATTCTGCACTCAGTGACTTGCAATAGCCGGTCAGCTCTGCACACAGGATTGCGATGTCATTCACCCTGGGGAAAAGTACAAATGCCCTCAGGAAAAACCTTGTTCCATAAAACCTCAGATCCATTAACTTTTCATTTCCACTCCGGCAATAACCAAGATTGCAGTACCTCCCGGGCATCTCATCCCTCCCAATATGGGGCCAAAGCGCAGTGCCCATTCTTCACTCAGTACGCCCCATACCTATCGGGATCATGATGCCCCACACAGACGTGCATAAGGGCATTGCAGACAAAGCTGTAGCGGTTAGCAGGGTTCTCACTAAGACTCTTGCCTAGCCCTGTGTAGGTGAAGGTGTGAGCAGCAGGGTTCTCCAGAGTGTCAATCATGAACTCAGGTGCCCAGCGCATATTAGATTCTGATGGCTCCACGTTGCAGTAGATTGTGTTCTTCACCTTGGAGCAGAAGTCGCTGCAGGGATAGGGGAAAGCAGATAGAAGTGTTGAAGGTCTGATGAGGCAGAGGGATGATCAGGAAGGGGGAGGAAAGAAAAAGAGGAGAAAGTGAGAGTCTAGGAACCTTGGGATAGGAAAAAGGGACATGGGACAAAGCAGATGAGGCAAGAACCTAGTTAGAAGAAAGCACAGGGGCCTCTGAAGGCAGGGGGAGGAGTGTGGGCTAATGCCAACAAGGAAAGAGGACCACTCTCAGGAACTAAGAACACATAGAGGGCACAGTCCCCACACAACCCTGCAGAGGTGACAGGGTCCTGGGCTGTGCTCTGCTCCTGAGATGGGCGACAATGGGAAGGATAAAGGATGAGGTTCCATTCTCTATCCCTTACCTCTCACCTCTCTTACCTGAAAAGCTCCCCAAATTTGATCTTTAAATGGCTACACGAGGTGTACAGATCATAGAGATAAGCAAGGATACAACGTTCTGCAGAGGAGCCATCTGACCGGTTCATCCCATGTTTCACTACGCCACACAGCCTGTCACGAGAAAGGAAGGTCAAGAGGGTCAGCAGATAAGTGTGCAGGAGCTGGGACACAAAGGTCCCTGGACATAGATTAAAGTCTCTTGGCAATACTCACCCCACCCCACATGAATGGCATGCATGTTCACAGTGAGAGCCCCACTGGTGTTCATGGGAGCCCTCTGTGCTTTGGTAATTCTGAAGCCCTGCTTACCCCTCAAAGACCTGTGCCATCTGGTCCTGGTTGAGGATGAGGCAGGCATGATAGTGCCGCAGGACAGCCACGATGCACAGACATAGGCTGGTAGTGTAGCTGCCCACGAGGTCAGAGGATTTGAGAAGCAACTCGGCCTCGACTACACTCAGCTCATTCAGTAGCTAGCAAAGTAAGTAGGGTGAGAAACGAGAACAGGCCCCACATACTATATAAAATCCCACACTTTCTTAGAAGAAACTGGCAAAGTCAGGCCCAGCTCCTTCCTGCTGGAGCTGCCTTAGTCTATAAGGGCCCTGCTGCGATATGCCACAGTTCTTTATTCTATTAACATCAGCCACATCAATGATCTAATCAGTCTCCAGGATAGAATTCTAGGAATTCAATGGTGGGAGGACAGTCTACCCAATGCTCTAATCTGTGTCTTGGGCCTCCCCAGGAAGCACTTGAGTCTCTATTCCTGCCTTTTTAGCTCATGTTCCACTCCCCCTGTGCTAATCTTTCTGCCCCTGCAAATTGCCTAGGACTCTGACTTGAGCTGCTACTCCTATCCTTATGACCCTATACAGTACAAACTCCTTCCTCTGCCCTTATCTCCCCAACTTCCCCACCTGAATGGCAAAGTCGATGAGGCCACTGATGCTGAGTGAATATTCCATGAGGTCGAAGATGAACTGCACATGCTGCACCAGAGGCAAGTGGTATGACATGCCAAGGGCAAAGCTCGTGATCTGCTCCAGAACATTCCGGGAGACCTGATAAAAGCAGTGGGAGTGAGACAGGAGTGGAGAGAGGTGGAGGGAAGCAGGAAAGGATGGGGTTGGAAAAGGATAAGACTGGGAGGTTTACCCTGCTCAGGAGGGAAAGAAGATGATGAAAGGAAAATAGGATGGAAGACCAGAGTGTGGGAAGGGGGCTGTACTTAGGCCCACACCTGAGCTGTGACCTGGTGTTGGTCATAATGTGAAAGGTGCTGGAATTTAGCAAAAATATCTTCAGCAGTGGGGAAGGCTTCAGGCCGATTGCGCCGCCGCTTCTGCCCATCTTCCCCACCTAAGGGGACAGTTAAAAGAGATAAGTCAGGACAGGGAAGATAAATGGGTTGACTAGGAGTGGGGTGAGGAATGGAGGGAAAGGCTATGGGTGGATGGGAGGGAGGGAATGAAGAAGGAAGGGGAGGGAGGGAAGAGGGCAGATGGGAAGGGAGGGCCAAGGAAGGGGTGGGGGAGGGATGAAGGGGACAGTGAAGCAAAGGTTGCAAGGACCACAAACTATGTGGACCTTAGAGGAATAAATACAGGAAGGTGCTAGGTTGAGGGAGGGAAGGGAGGGGGGGAGGGCAGTATGGGGCTTACTGTGAGGTACCTAAGAATGTCAGGTCTCCAGGATTCAGAGGCACAATAGGAGCAAGCTGGTCTGCAGAGGGGGGGAATGAGGGGGGAAGTTTCAAAAGGACTAGAGCTCTCAGGAGACTCCAAGAGACAGGACATTGGGACATGACTGGGAATGCCCTATGCTGGGGAAGGGAAGACTGACTAGGGCATTCTTTGGGGGGAGATTGGTTAAGGAGCCTCACACCCACCAGTTTCTGCTGTCCCCTTGCGGTTCAGAACTTTCAGGATATCCTTGGTAATTTTCTTGATGGCATGGCGGGCATCATCTCGCTGCTTTCCCACCCCAAACAG
>JAAGEH010000013.1:12043518-12068421 GCA_011751065.1 Lasiurus cinereus | reverse complement strand
TTCAAAGTAGATGGTCACAGGGTATTGGGGAAGAGTACCTGGGGGATCGGGAAGTGTGTGGCATACTGCACGTGCCTCGGCTGGTCATAAAGAACCCCGAGAGTTCCTTCCATCTTCTCCTTGGGTATTGGCTTTACCTCCTTCTCAACATCTGCTTTCTCGGGCGATGGACTGCCCTTCCCCTCACAGGGCATCGTTGGGGAGAACAACTAAGAGAAAGGCAAAAGGGCATAATGCTTAGAGCAGGGGTGGGGAACGTCTGGCCTGCAAAATCATTTGTTCTGGCCCTGCTAAGGCAACTGCAGGTGGGATTTGAAGTTCAATAAATCTAGGAGCTTTTTCCATAGCAACATAAATTTATATTAAATGAGTTATATTAAGCGAATGGTATTATAAATATCCAAATGGCCCTTGGCAGAAAAAAAAAATTTCCCCACCCCTGGTTTAGAGGAACAAAAGGGAATGGAAGGGCATAAAGAAATTCCCAAAAGAGGCATCATGGGAGGCCCTGAAGAGGTAGGTTCTTCCACACTAGCCTCTAACTTACTGAGAAATCAGGCTTCTCCATATCCTCAAAGAGTACACTGGAACTAGGGTCGATGTCCATAGACTCCGAGAGCCCTGGATCCTGAGGGCACAGAACATAAGGGGAATTGTTTTAGCCCCAGGGAGCTGCTCCCCACCATCTAGAAAAGTTGACAGGGGAGTTGGAGACAGGAGACCATATGGGGAAAAGCACAGGATCTAGATTCAGGCCTTGATTATTCATTTAACCACTATGGGCCTCAGTTAAGAACAAAATAAATAACCCTGGCCAGATGGTTCAGTTGTGTGAGCGTAGTCCAGTGCATGGAAGGGAATCAGGTTCAATTCCCAATCAGGGCATACACCCAGGTTACAGGTTCAATCCTGGGTCAGGTGTGTATGGAGGGAGGCAACTGATGGATGTTTCTCTCTCACATTGATGTTTCTTTTTCTCTCTCTTCCCCTCCCTCCCTCTCTCTCCCTCTCTCCCCCCCTTCTCTTCCTCCCCCACTCCTCTCTCCCTCTCTCCCTCCTTCTCCCTCCCTCCCCCCCTTCTCTCTCTCCTTCTCTCCCAAACTAATAAAAGCAGCCCAACCACAGTGCCCTAGTGGCTGAGTGTTGACCCACAAACCAAGAGGTCACCAGTTCGATTCCTGATCAGGGCACATGACTGGGTTGTGGCCTGATCCCCAGTAGGAGGCATGCAGGAAGCAGCTGATCTATGTTTCTCATTCTATCCTCTCCCTAAACTCAATAACATATTAAAATAAATAAAAACATATTTTTTAAAAAAAGAAAAAATAGCCCAGCCAGTGTGGTACAGTGGTTGAGCATAAACCAGGAGGTCAGGGTTTGATTCTCGGTCAGGACACAAGCCCAGGTTTTGGGCTCGATCCCCAGTGGGGGCGTGCAGGAGGCAGCCAATAGTGATTCTCTCTCTTCATTGATATTTCTCTCTCTCTCCCCCCTTCCTCTTTCTGAAATCAATAAATACGTATTTAAAAACAAACAAACAAATAAGTAAGTAAGTAAAATAGAATTAAGATGACCTCACAAGGCAATTGTTAGGATCACATGAAAAAGAATGATGCGAGCCCGGTTGCAGTGGCTCAGTGATTGAGCACCTACCTAGGAACCAGGAGGTCACAGTTCAATTCCCAGTCAGGGTACATGCCCATATTGCAGGCTCAATCCCCAATCGAGCAGAAGGCAGTTGATCAATGATTCTCTCTCATCACTGATGTTTCTATTTCCCTTTCCCTTCCTCTCTGGAATCATTAAAGATATATAGTGTGTGTATATGTATATGTATATGTATATGTATATATATATATACATATATTTAAAAAAGAATGATACAAGAGTGCCTTGTAAACCAGGAAGCACTAAGCAAATATTACCATCATAATTAGGTATCATTATTAGGTAAGGGACTCTCAGAGGACTCTAGGAGCTAGGAAGATGGGAACATAGGCAGAAACTAACTAAGACTCACTTACCTCCAGCTTGCTACTGCTGCTGCACTCAGCCTCCTTGCGCTCTGGGTCATCAGCAGGGTCATCAAAGGGAGAGGGAGGCCGAGGACCAGGTGCTCCAAAGGCAAGGTCCCCTCGGGAGATGAGGGTGCAAGTATATATGTTGTGGGAGAAAACATCATGTCGAATCAGTTCACAGAACAGCAGTACCAAGTTAAAGAATTCCACCCGCTCACTCTCACTTCGGGGGTCCGCTAGAGGGGAGGGAATGAGAAAAGATGAGTTAGGAGAAGCACAAAAAAGACTGGGAGAAAAAGAGAGAGGGGGACAGAAAGAGGGATACACCTCAGGCACGTTCCTCCTAGAGTGCCTGAGGTAGGCAAAAAGAGGAACAATCCAAAACAAAATAAAACTGCAGAGGGACAAAGTATCCTTGGTTACCCCACCTCCTGCCCCATACACCATCTCATAAAGGAATATAGCATCTTTGCTGCTAAGTATCTGTGACAATGCTTCCATTGTTTGTGTTGGTTTTTATTTTTCTCTTTATTTCTCTGTTAAACTATGAAATGATCAAAGACTAGAATTATATCCAAAATTCATTCAGCATAGAGCCCAAGACAGAAAAATATACCAGAAGGTGCTTAATTATGTTTTCTGATGACAGTTACAGGTAACTGAGTCTAGGCCGAGGTAACCAGAGGGTGGCAGGGGTCCATACTCAGCATGGGAGCCTGTGTATCCAGAAACTGCAGGAGGACATCCTGGAAAATGGGAGCACTAGGAGCAGAAAGGGAGCCAGAGGCAATGGAACCTTTCTCATCTGCAGCTTCTGATTCTCCACAACGCTGTAAGATGAAAGAACAAACTGCAGGATTGGTTTTTACCCGTTTTCTTCACTCCTTCCTCCATGTGTAATCCTGGAACTAACACCTATTTTGGCTCCACCCCAAACTTCAATTCTATTCCTCCTTTGACTTCCATTTTCTTTACTGCCTCCCAACTGGTCTTGATCGCTTTTTTGACATCAATCCTTTCGCCTTTCTACTTTTGCCTTACATCTTTGACTTTCCACCGTAGGTTCTCTACTTCTTTATTCTCACAGCTTTAACTATGGTCCCACTTCCAGCTCCATTTGTCTCCAACCCCAGTTGCCACTGCCCCACTGGCCAACCACTTTCTTTTCTCTCTGCTCCCTAACCTCAGCTTCAATCTCTGCCTGTCTCTTCTCCAGGAGTTTGGCTACCACCATAGCACGATGCCGACCAGAACGTTTGCAGCTGACAGCCCATTCACACAGTAGTGATACCACAGCATCATCATCTGAGGAGATCTGGAGACCACAGGAAGACAGGAGTGAGTAAGATAGAGCTGGGGATAAAGAACCCAGTTCTGATTTCTTAAACACTGGGCCCCATCTTAAAACATCCCAGGCCCAGTAATATCATCTTTTCAGACATCCCGTTTTCATGCCTCACCAGGCCTTCCCCTCATATTATTGCTCTTGCAAAGTTTTTTGTTCCTTTGGTTCCCCTTCTTGCTTACCTCATGCCCATCCTTGCTAGGCCCCAATCCAAAGATTCGGTTACAAAGGGAGTCAAGAGAGTTGCTGAAGTCAGAGCGCTCAAAACTATGGCTGTCCAGCACTTCCAAAGTATGGAGCACCCGTCCAATGGTGAAGCCTAAGGAGGAAAAGTGGCAAAGGAAGTTCAACTCTCAGACTTCTGTCCTTACCAATCCCCATCCTTTCCTCAAACATCTTTCTTACTATCCATCGTCTGGCATTCACCTGCAGTAGCTTCCTGGCACTTATCAAAAGACCAGCGAACCTCAACTGCCTGTCCACGCTCCTTGATCTGCTGTTCAATCTCCCGCAATTTTGCACGGACCTGAAATATACATCAATGACTTTAAGGATGTACCGAGGCATACAAAAGGCCAGGGCCCCAGGCTAAAAGAACAGAGCCAGAGGACTCCAAGTCACTATTGTTGAAAGAATAATTGAGCCTCACCCCCTAATCTGGGGGTACTAGGCAACTAGGTGGTCCGACTTACCTGTTGAGTGAAGGCACTGTTGCCCTCTGGCATGGGCAGGTTGGAGGGGGCAATAGGCAGGTGGTCAAGTGGTGAGCCAGTCTTAATTCGGCTATCAGTCAGTGAATAGTGCCAAACCAGAGCACTAGGACAACACAGGAGGATTGTCTGCCAGATAGGAACCACTATGTCAAACTCAGTTACCATGGCTACCTCTCTAGAATCCCATATAAGACCCAATCCTTAGAGTTCCGACCTAAAGTATTCTAAGTCCCTGGAGTGGCATCACTGGATCCCTGAGCTCCTCCCCTCATCCACTCTTCTAACTGAAAAGGAACTAACAGTCCATGAATGAGAAGCAATAAACTCTAAGCAAGTACTCAGTGCTGAGTCCTACCTCCAATTCAGAATCACCCCCATTCTCCAGGACAGGCACTCAACCAGCTCCTCTCAGGATGCCTCTTAACACTTCCTTGGAGCCACGAAGTACTTACCTGAAGGATACAGCTGAGGCCAAAAACAAGGGGCCGGTGCTGAGGGCACATAAGCAAGTCACTAAAGGGTATAGAGGGTGTGCTGCTAGTTGGGGGCTGAGGAGCAGGGGTGGTGGGCAGTGTGCTTGTCGACTGAGTAGACACAACGTGAGCTGAGTGACTGCTCATGCCATCCAGTTGCAGGGCCAGTCTTCGGGTACAGAAGTAGGCAAGGCGGCGGGAGAGGTATGCAGACTGAACAAATTCCCCAGAGTACTGTGAAGACACAAAGAGCAAAACTCCAAGTTCTCTTTAAGTGACCCTGCTGCCACATCTTATTCCTTCTCTAACATTCCTGAGACCCCCATCCCAAATCCTAGACCTTACTCGAAGCAGCAGGGGCAGCAGCAGTTTAAGCAATTCATCTTCTCCAGGGCGGATTTTCTCAAAACACTCAAGTACCCATGTCAGGAACTCATGCCTGTCCAGCATTCCATCCTATGGGTACCAGGGGAAAGGATTAGTTAAGCCCAGGGATTATTAGAAATGAGGCAGATAAAATCAATGACAGGGCCTACAACTGAGGCAAGGTGGCAGGCAGATTCCATTCTCTACGGGCAGAGTGCTAGATCAGGCTCAATCCAATGTCCCACAGTACATGCCCTACCTGAAACATGAACATGGCCAGCTTCTCGTTGTAATCCCACTGCCGTATTGCCAACTCTACATCATGGGGTAAGGGTCCTATAGTGGAACCACAGCCCCCACTGCCTGCAGGCCCAGGCCGATAATATTCAGCCATCTTTTGCAGCTGCTCCCATAAGTACTTGGTGATGATCTGAGTCCATTCTAAGAGAAAGATGGAAAGAGGCTATTTTATACTGTCCCTCTGCTTGGAACATCTTCCTTTCCCCACCCCCCACCCCCATTCCTTAGCCATGGTTTTGCTTTCTGCCTTTGTTACCCACAGTCAACTGTGATCTGAAAATAAATAAATTTTCCCAAACATCAATATCATCTGTTCCTGATAGCAAACCATTGACACTGTCATTCATGGCTCCGTGATCCAAGATCACCCAAAGCAGATGATCCTCTTTCTGATATATGATCCTCTTTTTGATACATCGTTAGGTCAATAATAGCCTAATGCTACATCACAATGCATACGTCATTCACCTCATTTCATCTCATTATGTAGGCATTATTATCTCACATATCACAAGTTTGATTGCAGTAAGATGTTTTGAGAGATACAACATTCACAAAACTTTTATTATAGTATATTATCATAATTGTTCTACTTTTATTTACTGTTGTTAATCTCTTACTGTGTCTAATTTATAAATTAAACTTTACCATAGGTATTTATGAGGAAAAAACAGTATGTATTGGGTTGGTCACTACCCATGGTTTCAAGCATCCATTGGGGGTCTTGAAATGTATCCCCCTCAGATAAGGGGGGACTACTGTACTTCTAAACCCTATTCATCCACTTTGGCTCTAATCAAATGCTATCTTTCTAAAGCCTTCCCAGGGTCCCCAAAAGAAAATAACCTTTCACCTCAGTGGATAGAGTGTAGACCTGCAGACTGAAGATCCCAGGTTTGATTCTGGTCAAGGGCACATGCCCGGGTTGTGGGCTCCATCCCCAGTAGGGGTGAGCAGGAGGCAGCTGATAAATGCTTCTCTCTCATCATTGATGTTTTTCTCTCTCCCTCTCCCTTCCTCTCTGAAATCAATAAAAAATTTTTAAAAAAAGAAAGTAATCTTTCTGTCCATTGAAGTCTCAAAGAAGCTTCTGCCTCCCCTTTTGACACCTTATATATTTAATTATGTGATTCATACATCTGCCTTGGCATACCTACTAGACTATAAGCATCCTAAGGGCAGGGATTAGGTACTGGTCATCCTTATAGCCTAGCACAGTGGTGGGCAAACTGTGGCTCACGAGCCACATGCAGCTCGCGAGCCACGGTTTGTCGCTCCGTTGACTAATGAGTTTGCCAACCAATGGCCTACCACATGTACATAGTAAACATTCAAGACACTGGATGTTTACTAATTGCGAGAAAGCAACATACAAGCACAAGCAAGGAATACAGATAAGGAGAATAATTCCAAGGGTCTATAGCTTCTTGAAGCGATAAGTGGTGGGACTCCTGGCATTAGGAGTTACTCACCCATGAAGGGGTCAATGGTATTTCTCTTCTTAACCTTGGTCTCATTGATTGCTGCATAGTAGGCACAGGTCATTTTAATGAGCCAGGCGGCCCTCATCACAGGTACTGTGTATTTTGCTAAATATCCAAACACTTCATCCTTCTTACCGAAAATAGGGACCTGGATGGACATCGCAAATAGTGAGACCTCTATTGCCACCATGAGCTTGCAGTCATATAGCTTAATCTGGGCATAGGAGTGTATTTGGTATCCATGATCCCCTCCTTGGCCTGAAGAACAGGAAACAGTATCTCACCTTCTTGGCTAGTTGTGTGAGTGGCTTGGTGCCAGCCAGGTCAGTGAACCAGGTGTTAATGGCACTCTGGGATCTTGAAGTCACCAGCCAGAAGTTATCCTTCTGGTTCACTTGGGGCTTCCTGCGACCAGTGTCAGGGAGGGTGTTACAACGTAACTTCTCTGCAATAATGCTGCTGAAGTTGGAACTGATCTGAGGAAAGAAAACTATATCTCAGGGTGAAAAGAAAGGGTGGAGAGGTTGTGGTGCCTTTGATGGGCAAATGCCAATGTGGTAGCATTAGGTTATGAAGGAAAACTTGGCCACTTAAGGTGGGTCCTTTTAGATCTTCCCAACCCACGGCCTTTGCTCTTTCTCAGCCTGGCAGAATTTTCTCACCTTAGAAGGATTGAAGTTTACATTCTTGGCACTGCCATGTTCATCCCCAGAGACAGCAGGCTGGTTATTGAAACCTTGTTTTACATTCAAGGCCGTCAGTTCATCCTGAGACAGGAAAATAGCATTTTAGTATTTTTCCTTGGGGGTGGTAGTGGTGGGAGAGAAGGACAAGAAAAGAGGGGGAAAGGGGGACGGCAAGGTAAGAGGAGGATTAGAGTTAGGCCCTGATGTTCATTTGGACCCACACCCCCCACCCCCCGCCACACAGTCATTCAGGCTCCCTATCACCCAGATCTCACTCAACATCACTCTTTCCTCACAAGCTGGCTAGCAATCATGGCTCACCAAGCTGCCTCAAACAACTTTCTGAGGGGTGTGTAGAGGGGGGACCGCCTCGAACGTGTCCCCTCCACCGTTCCCTAGTCACGCTCAGGAATCGCCCCCTGCCCTCCAGGTCCCACTCCTACACCCACTTTACTCTTCCCCCTTCCGAGAGTTTGGCTCCCATCAGACCACCGTGTCTCCCCCTTCACACCCCCCACCCCGTTTCCCAAACCTAGGTGCTTCCTCCAGTGCTGAGCGCTGGCCCCTGGCCCCGCGAAAGCCCCAGTTTGTGAACGCGCACCTCCTTCTGTTTGGGATCTTGAGGGTACACATCAGGAGGCCCCAGCCGCGGCCGCTTCAGGGGCCGGTGTTCGTAGCTCAAGATCCCGAAGGCCGCCATTTTGCCCAGCCCTTAGCGCCGGAGGCGCCAGCCGGGCCGGCTCCGGGGCGGGAGGAGCGGGGAGCCGTAGGGGGGCGGCTGTGGCAAGGACGGCGGCGGAGAGACAACGGGGGGCAGGTTAGAAACTCTCGATCACTGCCGGAAACTACCGAGGGGAACCGAGGGACGCCGGAAACCGTCGGACAATACCGACCTCAACGGGGCGGGGCCGGGTCCGCTTGGGGCGGAGCTCCGCTCCCGGGAGCATTCCGGCCTGAGATCATTTCACAGGGGCCTCGGCTGCGGAGCCCAGCGAGGAGTGGGGATGCGAACCTGTGAGAAGGGGAGCAGCAGCGCTGTGGGGCTCTGACAGGCGCTGGCTTCCGGGCGCCTCGCTCAGTTTTGGGCCTAGAAATGGGTGCTCGATAGTATTTGCATTGGTTAGGAACTATGCTTTTTACAAATAGACTCTTTGTTTCCGCGTCAGAAAAATGGGTGTACTAATGTCGCCTTCAATGGATTTATGTATGCTGAGAAAGCACTCATTAAAGCCCTGAAAGGCCGGTTTTAATCCCTTAAAGTCTTTATGGTCTAGCACTGAGATTATTAACCTTTTTGATTCACTACCCCTTTGATGCTGACGGAAGCTGTGGCCCTTATCCCAGTAAAATGAACATGGAGACATACAAAACGTTAGTTACTTTACAGGGAGATTCTTGCATCCCTGAAGCTCATAGATGCATCCCCTTAGGTGTCCATGAATTTCAGGTTAATAACCCTTGCTCTAGGGAAAGAGGTACCTACTAAGTGTCAGATGCTTTTTAGATATTATCTCCTTTAATCCGCACACAGCCGGTGAGTTAGGGATTGCTGTCTTCATTTTGTGAACGAGGAGGCTGATTTTCAGAATGGTAGTTCACACAGCTACTGAGTAACAGCTGATACTAGGATTTTTTCTTGACTCCAGCCAATATTCTTTTGATGGTGGTATTGCCTTTTAGAGAAAAGTACTATAATAAAAGCAACAAATTACAATACATAAAAAGAAAACTAGCATGCAACAAGTGAAAATAATAAAATGCTATTGAATCACAGTGGAGAGACAAACTAATTCTTCTTTTTTTTTTTTTTAATCCTCACCCAAGGGTATTTTCTTCCACTGATTTTTAGGGAGAGTGGAAGACAAAGAGAAACATCAATGTGAGAGAAACACATCGATTGGTTGCCTCCTACAGGAACCCCGACCAGGGCCTAACTAAGCCCAGGAGTAGCCTGCAACTAAGGTACATGTCCTTGACCAGAATCGAACTCAGGGCCCTTCAGTTGCAGGCAGATGCTCTACCCACTGAGCAAAACTGGCTAGGGTGAGACAAACTAATTCTGGTTAGGGAGAGGAAACATTCTGCTTGGAGTAGGTAATATTTGAGCTAACCCTGAGGAATTTTAATAGACAGAAAATTAGGGTGCCTGGCATATATTAAAAGCTCAATAAATGTTTGCTGAATGAACAATTTTTGTAGATAATCTCTCTGATCAATTCTGTGTTTAGGGGAAGATAAATCTGGCAATGGGATGATGGGGATCAAACCCACAACCTTGGTATATCAGGACAATGCTCTAACCAACTGAGCTACCCAGCCAGGGCAGAGAGCAGGGGGCATTTAGAAAGGCAGGCAATTGGTGGATTCTAGTAAGAATCATAACTAGAGGGAATGAAAGGCTGATTTAGCACAGTGGTTATGCTCGTGGAAAGGACACTGCTGGGAGAAACACCACAGAAAGTAGAGTTGATTGGGTTCTCAGAGTAAGAGAGAGGGAGGAATTGGAGATGACTGGGATTTCAAGTCTGGGTGACTTCGAGGGTGATGATACCATTAACTGAGATAGGGAACACAGGAAGGGAAGCAGATTAAGGGGAGGATGAGGAATTTGAAGCTAGTATTGTTCCTCCATTTCCAGAATCTACTTTTCAGTCAGACCTCCTCACCAGTCTCAACAGGGACCCAGCTCAGCCAGTAGCTAAGGATTAATATTCTGGTTTGGATTAGATCAGAGGAAAGACAGTTATATATGTGCCCACAGGAATCAAGACTGTATTTTCCAGGCTAGACAATAGAGCTTTGACAGTGGATTCAGGGTAGCTGGGCCAAAGAAGGAGCATGGCATAGGGTGGGGAAGAGGTTCAGACCCTCCATCATATAGGATAAAATGATTTCAATGAGAAGGTGGTTAGGAATGGTAGTGGAGGTGATAATAAGATCCTTACCAGGATCTAGGTGGTCTAAGGATTCTTGAGTTTGTGACAGTACTGTAAATCCAGCCCACTTAACACCACTTCACAGCCAGTAGTGTTACACTTACTGATTAGATCAACACCCAATCTCCCAGAAGATTTAGCCTGTGTCATAGCACACTTTTGCCACACCCTCTATAAAGCCTTGGTTTCTAAGGTTCTTTCCACCGGAAGCTATGACAAAAGGAAATGTATGGGTGGGGAGGGGTAGTGGTGAGGGACCCAGGTTCCTGACACAGTACACCCAAGGAACGAAGAGCAAGAGTGCCATGTTGAAGCAACCATTGCCACTCAGATTCCTCTTATTCCTGCAGCTGACTCTGTTGGGGATAGGATTGAACCCAACAGTCCTCACACCCACTAGGAATGAAGACATCACAGCTGGTGGGAAACCTGGGACTGAAAGGGGTTGGTGAGACCAGAGGCTGTGGGAAGGGCCATACAGAAATCTGGAACCTGCCACTGGACATAACAAGGATGCAGGCAGAATTTAAGAGCACTTTCGGGAGGGGAGGAGAAGGGTTCCCTGCCTCACAGTATTTCTTCTTCTGATCATCATTTCTCTCTTCCCATCTCCCACTTCATTTTCTCCTCAACCTAGAGGTTCAGTGTTTTGTATTCAATGTCGAGTATATAAATTGCACTTGGAACAGCAGCTCTGAGCCTCAGCCCACCAACCTGACTCTGCACTATTGGTATGAGAAAGAGGGAATAGCATAGGGGAGGAAGTGGAGGTGGGATAGATGTGAGAGACTGCATGGGAACCAAAAAGAGGGTGGCCAGCATTCCAGGCTCCGCACTATTTTCTCATGGGGTAAGTCATAAGTCAGTTCAGGGAGAAGGTTGGATGTAGATGTCTGTAGTACCCAATTTTATCCCACCATCCTCTTCCTTCCAATCCTTCTCTAGGTATAAGAACTCTGGTCATAACATCCAGGAGTGTGGCCACTATCTATACTCGTCAGAGATCACTTCTGGCTGTTGGTTGGGAAAAGAGGAAATCAATCTCTACCAAACATTCTTTGTCCAGCTCCAGGACCCACAGGAACCTAGGAGGAAGACCCAAAAGGAGCTAAGACTGCAGGATCTTGGTAATTTGGAAATGGCTCAAGAGTCCAGGGATATTGTGGGGGCATTGGAGTTTATGGAGCAGTGTTCTTTAGTGGTGTTCTTTCACCATAAAGATACATGCTCAGAAAAGAAGAGGTGAGGATTAGGGATGGGGAAGGGAGGAGGGATCAGTAGCATTACCTTCAGGATCCTGACTTGTCTAGGCCAGGGGAATGACCACACTCACACACATATCTCCAGTGATTCCCTGGGCTCCGAAGAACCTAACACTTCACAACCTGAGTGAATCCCAGATAGAACTGAGGTGGAGCAACACGTATTTGGACCACTGTTTGGAGCACCTGGTGCAGTACAGGAGTGACCGGGACCACAGCTGGACTGTGAGTGACTGGGAATATGAACATAGCAGCTAAGACCAAGCAAGTGGGGATAAACTCAGTCAACCAAACAGGAGGGCTTGATCTCCTGTTCTTGCTTTCCAGTGCCTCTGCCCACCCTCTGTCCTCCTTCAAATCCTTTCCCTATCATCACCAGTGAGTTGTCATTAAGGTTTCCCTACCCGTACTCTTCCCCGTACCAGACAGACAAGTAAACCAAAGGAAGCCTTTAAGGCAGTGGTTCTCAACCACTGCATACAGTTCCTCATGTGGTGGTGACCCCCAACCATGAAATTTTGCTACTGTTATGCATTGTGATGTAAATATCTGCATTTTCCGATGGTCTTAGGCGACCCCTGTGAAAGGGTCATTTGACCCCCACAGGGGTCGCGACCCACAGGTTGAGAACCACTGCTTTAAGGGGATCTGGAGAAAGGCATTAGATTATAGTCAGTGAAGGGGGCAATGTAGCTTGGATAGTCAAGAGAGGAGGGAGGGACTGGGAAGAATCAGAAAATGACAGGGGAAAGGGGCAACAGTATTTAAAAATATGTTTTTATTTGTTGGGTTTTTTTTTAGAGAGAGAGGAAGGGAGAGGGATAGAGAGATAGAAACATCAATTGGCTGCCTCTTGCATGCTCCCTACTGGATTTTAAGCCTGTAACCAAGGCATGTGCCCTGACCAGGAATCGAAACTGTGACCTCTTGGTTCATAGGTTGACACTTAACCACTGAGCAACACCATCTGGGAGAGGGTAGCTGTTTTAATTTTCCCTTCTTTTATAGACACCCATCTTACCCTCACCATCTTTCTCCCCAAGGAACAATCAGTGGACCAAAGACGTAGCTTCTCCTTGCCTAGTGTGGATGGGCAGAAACTCTACACGTTTCGTGTTCGGAGTCGCCATAACCCACTCTGTGGAAGTGCTCAGCATTGGAGTGAATGGAGCCACCCGATTCACTGGGGCAGCCATACTTCAAAGGGTAAAATGGACTTAATGCCTTACCCTGACCCATGAGTCCAGCACCCTAACCTTTCTAGCACCACTGTCTTTTGCTCTACGTCCCTGTCTATAACCTCCCAAATTTGGTGGCCCATCTCCCCTCACTGTTCAACTCCAACCCCTAGGAAGCAGAGTTTTTCTATGTAGGGTTGGGTCAATGTGTTGTTAGACTAGAGTGATGGATTGAGGAGGCCAAGGAGTGCTCAAGGGGAGATAGAATGTATAAACTATCTCCACAGCATTCCCAGGAAGGTTGCATAGTGAAGATGGCTTTGGAAGAGCCAGATCTTGGGTTTAAACCTGCCTCTGCCACTTACTGCCTCTTTGATCTTGGGCACATCACTAACCTCTTCAATTGCCTTTCCTTGTCGATAAAATGGAGATACTAATTGGTCCCCCCTCTCAGAAGTTGTGAGAATTAATTATACAGAAAGTGTCTAGCACAGTGCCTGGCACCTACTTGGGGTTCCATCAATGTTGGCATGTTGTAGGGACATGACAAGTATTAGGGCCCTTTTTCTCTCCTCTTCTCCATAGAATCCATAGAGTCCCCATCATTGTTTGCACTGGAAGCCGTGCTCATCCCCCTTGGCTCCATGGGATTGATTATTAGCCTCATCAGTGTGTACTGCTGGCTGGAACGGTGAGACTTCTGGAATCCCAGAAAAAAAGAGATAGGGGTGGCTGGGAATAGTAGAAGAGGCTTATTACAAGGTCTATAGAAGAAGAAGGCAGGACAATAAGGAATGAGGGGTCACCAAGTGGGCATGGTGATGGAAGGAAGTTGCAGGCACAGAGAACAGAGAATCTCTTTATTCTATATGGCAGAATTGGGAGAAAAGGGCAATAAAAGAGCATTGCCAATGTGTTCCTGCTCCCTCTTTCTCCCCATACCCCAGGACCATGCCCCGAATTCCTACCCTCAAGAGCCTAGAGGATCTGGTTACAGAATACCACGGGAACTTTTCGGTGAGAACATGGTCATAGGCAGATTGCAGTCTGTCAACTGCCCACTTCCTGCAGCAAGACAAAGTATGGAGGGCAGAGGGGAGGAGAGGGAGCCTTTCACTCACTGTCAGGATGTGGCCAACCAATTGGGGGATGGGGCAGATGGAGAGAGACACACAGAACTGATTATAAATTGGTTGAGGCGAATGGAAACAGTGGTATTGGGAGCCCAGGAGTCTGTGTGTCCCTTCCGTAATCATAGTGATGCAGATGTGAGAGTTCCCTTGGCACAGAGCTTGGGTCTTTTGCTTCCTGTTCCTAATTGACCCCTGACCTGGAGATATCTGTCTTTAGGCCTGGAGTGGTGTGTCTAAGGGGCTGGCGGAGAGCCTGCAGCCAGACTACAGCGAAAGGCTCTGCCACATCAGTGAGATTCCCCCAAAAAGCGTTGCTCTAGGGGAGGGGCCTGGGGGCTCCCCCGGCAGCCACCATAGCCCCTTATGGGATCCCCCATGTTACACCCTGAAACCTGAAATCTGAGCCCTGATATCCTGACAGAACCTCAGGGTCTTGTAGCCCTAAATTGTACTAACTTCCCCTCATCCAACCAGCCTGGGCCCAATGCTCCCCCCTGCTCCAACTGTGGCTGATTTTGAATTGTGTGCCCCTATAACTGTCCCCTCATTTAATATCTCCTCTTTAAGAATTGTCCCATTGCCCAACCAGTGTGTCTCAGTGGTTGAGCATCGACCTATGCCCAGGAGATCAAGGTTCACTTCTGGTCAGGGCACAAGCACAGATTATGGGCTGGATCCCCAGTAGGGGGACATGCAGGAGGCAACCAATCAATTATTCTTTCTCAATATTAATGTTTTTATCCCTCTCTCCCATCCTCTCTGAAATCAATTAAAAATATAATTAAAAAGGAATTGCCCATTTGCCCTGTACATGTTTGTCATCTCCCTCGATCCAGAATGCCTCTTCCTAGAATTCTTTCTCCCTCCCTCCCAACCTTCCTCTTTCCATCTACCCTTCAGTTGTTCCCAAATCAATGATAAATAAAGTTTTTGTTAATAATCATCAAGATTGTGTTGTTGGGGCAGGGATCTGGGGAAATGTGAGGTATAGTAAGGATGGGGGACATAATGCTGAGGGTAGGGAAAAATGAGTAATAGATTCCTCCTGTGAAAGCAGTTGTACCACAAATTAACTAGAAAAAGTACTTTTCCAGAAACTTAACTTTTCTCTAAGGTATCATTCTGGGGTCCAGTTTAGAGTTAGACTTACCATGTTGCCCCCATTCCCAACAAATTTACAGACCTCACCCAGGTTCTTCTCCCCTTATCCTTACTCCACCTTCTACCACACATACCACTTCTGACCTCATAATCCCTCAACTGCAGCCTCAAGCCCCACCCTTCAGGCCCCACCCCTAGCGATGTTGGTTATCCACAACTACCAGTAGCTCTCTCCTGTCTGCCTGTTCTGGGCTTCCTCAGGCAATGTAATCCATCTCCAGTCCCTATCCCCTATCCCCTGTTCCCTGTCCCCTGTCCCTATGGATCCCCCAAGGCCTCCAGAACACCCTTCATCTTCATGACTCATCAGGCCTTTCTATGAAGAGTGAGCTCTTGAGAGTATGTTCATCTACATCAAACATGGAGGTGAGGGGCATCATGGAGCTGGAGTCTGTGTAGGGCTGGGAAGGTTTGAGGGCAGTGGAGATCACAGAGACATATAACCAGAGAAAGGTCACATGCCCCATCCCATCTCTTCTTAGATAATCAGCATTTTATTGCCAATATCAATTGTGCTGTCCACCGGTTGCTGCATTACACCCGCAGTAAAGTGGGGTTGGCTAAAACAGGTGAGGAGTTTGGGAAGGGGTCTAATGGCCAAGGGTCAGAAGTAGTAGTCATCTCTGGCCTCCAAGTCTTCCTGGCAAGAAGAGAGCTCCTTGAATCCCTACAGCTTCATCCAGCCCATTTTGGATGGGATCATTGCCCCCTTTTGCCCTTATTCTACTTCCTGAGCTGCCCCAATTACCACTCTGGCCTCCTTCCAGACACCATTGATTTGTGTGATGAAACGGGAACAATGAAGTTGTTCTTCCTGATGAAGATCCCTGGAGACTATGCCATCAAATTCCTTACAGCTCGAAACACCTACTACATTTGTAAGGTGGCACGTGGGACACCAGGTAGAGGCTTGGGAGCATTCACCAGAGATAGAACAAGGCCCTCAGGATGGATTGTAGAGCTTGTCCTTAAAATATGATGCCCTCACCAGATCTAATTGGCTACCTCTAATCAGCCTAGGATGGGCATTGCCTGTGACAATTAGGTTAGGTTCACATATATCATATCCCCCACCTTATCCTCGGGATAGATCAGAGAGGAGGAAATAAGGTAAACCAGCTCAAGATAGTGTTGAGTGTGAGGGTCCTATAATCTTGGGCTTTGAAAGGGTGGATACTGGGTAACAGAGGCTGGGGATAGCACACTGCTGTATTCACAGGAACCCAACTTGCAAATGCCTACCTAGCTTTTGTGCCCCTCCTGAAGAATCCAGAACACACACTACTTGGTAAGAAGCATGATGAAGAGAGGACAAACTTGGAGAGTACTGCACATAGCTGGTAATGGAGAATATAGGGTGGGACTGATGTCATGCAGCAAGTAGAATCACAATATCCTAGGAAAAGGGGATTAGGGTCTAGGTCAACTTTAGAAGGGATGCTTAGCTCAAAACAGGTGGAGTGTGCATGTGTTATTCACCTTCCTCCCCATTTCTCAGCCATCACCTCAGTATGTCTCCCTATCACCACCCCATCATTTCTATCTTTATCCTTTTCTCTTGGAGCTGAGGCACCTTCAGATCACTCTACAGACTAACTTTAGGCTGGGTTGCTCCAGATGATCTTTTGAATGATGGGAAAAATGGGATGGGCAGGTAAAGTCTCTAATCCTCAGAGGGAGGGATGCCTTTTCCTGATTTCTAGACGCCTTGCGCACACAATGTGACATGCTGGAGAAGAGCAGACTGAAAATGCTTAGACTCCAAGAAGCCAAGAAAGCAGTTAAAATTGACTCTTCTGTGAACCTTCCAGTAAGACTCCCCAAATCTGGTCTGTCCCAGCACCCTCCTATCCCCACCAGCCAACAAGGCTCCTTCACCATAGCCCTCTGGGATAAATTCCTTTTTTTAAAAAAAATATTTTTTTATTTATTTCAGAGAGGAAGGGAGAGGGAGGGAGAGAGAGAAACCTCATTGATTGGCTGCCTCCTGCACGCCCCCCACTGAGGACCTCGCCTACAGCAGAGGCATGTGCCCTTGACTGGGATTGAACCTGGAACTCTTCAGCCTGCAGGCCAATGCTTTATCCACTGAGCCAAACCAGTTAGGGCTAATTTTCCTTTCCAAATCTAACATCCATGCCCAAGACCTGCCTTCCACCTCTTTTGTCCTGCCTGTGGCCCTAGTTTGTACAAGAATTCCTTCCACGAACTGAACTTCTTTATCTGACTGACCCTTTCCCTTTTCAGTCCAAATCAGGTGATGACAAGAGTCGCAAGCTCCCTCGAAAGGGTCCATTCCAAAAGACCAAGGCAGGCTTTCTCAGTAAGAAGGGAAAACAGACTAAAAAAATAAAGTGACCAACTGAGAGCAGAAACACTAGGTATGAAATTGCTGGAATTTAATGTGAAGTTCCTTTTTTAAGAGACTCCTCCCAGTACCTGCAGGGAGGCTTAAGTATGCCCCAGGCAGCATGGAGGCTCTGAGGGTGAGCAGGAGGGCTGGGGTATATACTTGGATGGGTGAGGAAAGACTTTGAAGTCTAGTCAGTGAGTCTTTGAGGGACAGTGGGACAGAGAAGTGGGTGGGGTCTTTTTCAGCCAGGACTACCAGAGGACGCCTATAATAGCCAGCTCGGGTTAGGTGCCTGATGGGCCACTTCCCTTCCCCCTCCCCCACCTCACCCTCTTCCCCAGCCGAAATTCCCCCACCCCCACCTCTCAGCTTCTGGACAGTCCCCAAACCATTGCTTTTCCTTCTCCCTCTCCCTTGTTTGAGGGGGGCAACAGGCAGCAGAAACCAAAGCTGGTTATAGTCATTTATTGAATTTATTCATTTATTGATTTGACACACTTCCCCACTCCAATCTAGCACATGATATAATCTGGGTAAGCCAGGCACTGACACAGGAAATGATGGGAACCCACAGCAGGGGTGGGGGAGGGAACAATGCAAAGGGGACTGGGGGAGGGGCTGCTTGGGGGCTGGAGTGGAGCCCCAGATGGCCTCCCTGGCAGGTGGTAGTAAATCTGATCCACATTCTCCTCCATCCCTGCTTATTTCCCAGACCCTCGGCCAAGCCTCCCAGCTCCTCCTTCCCTGTTCCACCCCTCCTCCTGCCTGCCACCACACACACTTCCACATAACCCCTGTAGTCAGGCAAGGGGAAGAGGGGCAGGAACAGCTGTCAGGGGCCTTGAACAGGGAGGTCTCTGTGCCTAACTTTACCACCCTAAATCCTTCCCTCCTTCTCTTCCCTCTCCCACCCCCTTCCCAGGCCACAAACTAATTCCAGGCCTTCAATGTACTCTCCCACTGTAGCACTAACCCACAGTGGGCTGCATCCCAACACCACACACTCCTAGGCACAAGGTGGTAGAATGTGGGATGAGGTGGGGGTGGGGAGCTGGCTTAGCTTTTACCTTAGGGAAAGTCTGAGCTATTTTTGCACCGACCTTGTTCTAGACCTGGTCTACATAGGAGTAATTCCTCTTGCTCAGTACTGCTTCCCACTGCTGCTCTCCTGCTGGTATACCCCTTACCCATGTTTCCCCCAGTAATGTCTGTAGTGTTTTCAACATGTCACTATGACAAAGCCTTAAGGGAAAAAAATTCTTCATCACTAGCACCTTGCCACTGGTAAAAAACTTCTATATTTGTGTTTATAGATTTTTAAAGTTTATATAAAGCCTTTCTGTTATCTGAAGTCTCCCAAGGGTCATATGGCCTGGTGAACCACTCCAGTGCTCAGACCTTGGCCCTTCCAGGTCCCAACTTCTCCCCACCAAAGGCCTAAGAAGCCACTGCATAAAAACCCCCAGGTTCAACCTAGTCTGGACCAGCTCAGATAAGATGCTACAAAAAATCCTGCTCCCAAAGGCAGGGGTAAGGCCACTGGTGACTACATATTTCCAACAGCCCGCCCTTGCTATAAAACCTAGGGGTTGGGAATAGGGGGAGCCAAGGATGGCTCCCAAAAAGGCGCCTTACCCCCTAATTGGCACAGTGAGAATAAATCCCCTTCTTTTCCCTCCCCCCCATAGTTCCCATATGGGGCAGCTTTATCTTTATAATTTCCTCAACACCTGTGTGAGTAGACCCCACCCTAGCTCCAAAGCAGGATACCAAACTCCAGGTTTGGGGCTAAAGGTAAAAAGTGGATATGGGCACCCCTGGCTCCACCTCTGAAGCAGGGGACAAAGCTTCCAGCAATGGCTCAGGGATCTGTGGGAAGAAGAAATGAAGGACACGGTAAGAGGCTCGCTCATCTAGGGCATGAGCACATTCCATCATCAGGGTCCACACCAAGGTAAACAAAGATAGCTCGTCTCCCACCACTCCTGTGCTACGTGGTGGTGTGAGCACTGCTGAGGGGCCTGGAAGTCCCATCTAGAAACTCTGCCACTCTAATACAATATCCTCCCTCCAATTCCCTAGGAGCTCCACCTACCCCCGTTCTAGGTCTCCCTCCCCCTTGCTCAGATTGTGGAAATAACTCGGCACCTAGGAGTAGGCATAGGTTGTGAGTAGTACCTGGCTCGAAGTTGAAGTCCAGTCCCTCTTCCCCATCCATGAGGTCACTGATGATGTTATCCATGTCACACTCCAGGTTCTCCAGATACATATCAAGATCAAGATCCTGAGGCATTCTGGCTTGGCTTGTAGCTTCAGTAGAGGGTGTAAGCATAGGAGTCCCCAGGGTCTTGGGGATGGGAGCACCCACCATGATTGGAGGTGGTGCTATCATCGGAAGAGGGGGAATCAGACTACTGGGGCCTGGAGCCTCTGGGGGCTTGGGACACAGGCCAACTCCTGTGGCTACCTTACTGGAGGAAGGTATGCCCCCCAACAACAGAAGTGTGGGAGCCTGCGACAAAATGGGATCTACCTGGGTCATGAGGACATTGGCAGGAGGTGGTGGTGTATCAGAGGTGAGCAGGGCCTCCAGAGACTGGGAGCTTGAGAAGCACCCTTCTCCTGCTGACAGGGGCCCCTCTGCTGGGCTGAAAAGGGAGGTGCTGTATGTGTGTAAGGGGCCCGTAACCCCAGGATGCTGCAAAGAGAAGCCAGAGAGGCTACTCTGAGATAGTAGGGAATGGGAAGATGTTATATTGAGCCCATCTAATAGCTCTAGATCTTCCTTCAGGGTGGGAGGGACACCCCCTGCATAGCTGCTGACTGAGGCTGACATTTCCTCTCCTGCCAGCACCTCAGATTCTGGCCTCAGAGGGGAGAGCCGGGTACTGACAGTGCTAGCATTTGAACTGCTTCGTGGACGGAAGGTGGTCCACACATCAGCTTCCTCGCGGTTTTGAGAGCAAGGGCTGCCTGACCACTTGGCAAAGTGGCCAACAGGGCTCTTTGGAGTGGCAACTTCGTGTGGAGCTGGCAGCACAACTGGTTTCTTCTTGGGTGCCTTGCTACGGCCCCGGAGAAGCTTGCTGCTGCTATCCATGGAGGCTGCCCTTCGGCGGGGTGCCTTGCCGCTCTTGCCCCCCTGGGGGTTCAGCATCCACCAAGAGCTCTTGCCAGTAGCTTCATTGTGAACCTTGATGAACTTGCTGTGCAGGGACAGGTTGTGGCGGATCGAGTTCTGGAGAGGGCATAGGCAGCAGGAAAGGGGTATGAGTGGTGTATAGGGGAGGTCAGTGGCCCACAGTCCAGTTTAAAAGGATGCTGGGACACAGCTGCGTACAGAGACTCAAAGCTAGTCAAATACAGGAGGAGAACAAGCAAAGAGGGGTGGGGGGTGGGGAGGAGACCACACACAGTTCCCACCCAGAAGACAAGCTGCTCAGCCTCAGCTCCAGACTTCTCTGCACAGGAGCACCAGAGACAAGCTGATTAACAACCTACTGCAGAGGGAAGGGCACCCACCCTAGAAAAGCTCAGAGCATTAAACTCCTCTCCGGGGCGGGGGGCTGTCTGGGGCTGGAGGAAACCAGGGAGAGCTACTCCTGGTTCAGGAAAAACTAGGCTCAGATGGGAAAAAGCATTCCACAGCTCCACCCCTTTCCTTGAGTGCAGGCTTGGGTGGAGTTTACAGGATAGTGGCGCAACATCAGCCTAGGACTGACCCACCCTGTCTTAAGCCAGTTCTCTCAGCAGGCTAAGGGGCTGGAATCTCAGTACAGCTGGTGCTCCACTCCCCACGGGGGCATTTGGGCCCCAGCTCTCCAGAGGATTTGAAGATTCCCTGTTTCTGATTTCTCTCAATTCACAGACATACACCCTCAACTACATCTGGGCCATGCTTTTCATTGTACTTCAAATACATAAGGTACACTCCTCTCTCCTTCCCTCCTTGTCCTAGGAAAGAGCTCCCCTCTAAATTCTACTGGTTCATCCAGTCCAAGCCTAAGTCTCTTCTCTTTTATAAAGTGGCTGCTTGACTTCTGCTGCCCAATTTCTTGCAGAGTATTTTAAATCTCTTCCATACAATTTTAACCAATTGTGTTCTTTACAGTTTCACAGAATTAGTCTCATAAAGTGTAAGCGCCCAGTACACAGATCATGTCATCTAGTCAGACAGTACCCCCCCTATAGTGCCCCTCCCCCTCAGTGCCAAGCTCCCAGTACATACTCAGCCTCCTGGTACAGAATTATTTCTTGCCTGATCAGTGGGTGGCTCCCCTTAAGGCTCTGTTGGTTGTTGAGTGCCTTGGTTATTAGAAGCTACATGTTCTCCCTTTCTCTCTCTTTCTCTGCTGATATTTCGCTAGAGATAAGTTTTTTTGCCCCCGCCCCCTAGGGGCCCAGGGAATGAAGATGGCAGATTCTTGAGCCCCTAGAGCAGCTTATTTCTACTGGTTGCCCCAGGTTGGTAAGCCATCCTTTTGTGCTCCCCCAACCTCCCTTCTCTTTCCTACCTCTTTCCCCCAACTTCTCCTCAGGAATTTGTGTATTAATATCTCCAACCTTAGGGGGATTTGACCTCCCACATGAAGCTCTTCAGTATTTAGAAACTCAGGAGAAGCCCAGAAGGGCTTGGAACAACTAGGAAACTGAGACTAGTGAGAAATCACTTCTTCATGTGTTTCAGACTGCTCTAGATAAGAAGACCCTTTGTCTGGATAAAGATGCTTAAGTGGTTTCTTGTTCCAGGGCTATCCAGCTAAAGAACTTCTTGTCTCCCTGAGACCCTACAGTAATGCCACTTCAACTCTGGCTATGTTAACGCTCTTAGTTCCTTCCAGAAATCACACTTGTCCATCTAAACTGTGCTCTTAGTAACTGAGTGACTTGTGGTACCATGATTTCTTCTCATTTCAGCCTCTAACTCTGGGTCTACTGAGAAGGCCCTTTCCTTTTCCTACTATATATACCCATGAGACCAAATTCTTCATCCCCTCTTCTTTAGGTCTTGGAACTAGTATATCACATTGTACAGCTGCCTTCCCAGAGAGGTCAGCTCCCTAAGAGCCTTTAATTCTTACCTGATGGAAGGGGGTGACTGTTAATTGCTCCCCAAGCCACCTACACTAAGCTTTCTTGTTCTAAGAGGGTGCCGCCCCCTGGTGGGGTAGTAGTAACCTGGGCAAGTCATCAGTTAAGCCAGTTCAGGCAGTAGGTCCCCAGGCTCAGTGTGATTTGGCTTTGCCATCATTGCAGTGAAGAGAATTTGGCAGCATGCACTAGCAGCAAGAACATATGATTTCGAGTTAGACCTGAGTTCAAGACCTTATTCTACTGATATTAGGGAATTTCCAAATCTTTCTAAACCTTAGTTTCCTAATACATACGTGAAATGTGTAACTCAGAATTGCTGTGAAGATTAATAAAATAAAAAATTTAAAAACTACTTTGTAAACTAAAAGCCCTGTATAAGTATAAAGTACAAGGATGGACTACACTGCCATAGCATAACTAATAACTCATGGCTATTTCTTCTACCCTGAAAAATGAACCTAAAGGAAAAGAAAAACAGCTATGTAGGCTAGATCCAAGGAGGGGAGCTCTTTATGAGCTGAGGCTGTGGTGTGGCAGTCTACCCAGAACTAGTAGTGCCAAGGGTCTCAGTCAGCTGTCCCATTTTCGGTTCTACTAAACCCCTAGGGCTACTGCAGATCTGATCCCACAATCTTATACCTAAGGAAAGACTCTCTTCTTTCAACACTCTATACTTTCTTGTATGCTGACCACGTATGGGCGTACAAGACATTAATAGGGGTTGAAGCTCCCCGATTTGGTGATTAGAGCCCCATATTTCTCAAGACAAGTTTTCAGAGCATCTATCGAGATCTTTCCTCACAGTTTCTTCATGGAAAGGCAAAGGAATGGCTGATCTTGTGCTCTAAAGTCACTGGCCTATCTCTCATTTTTTCTTCGTGAATCAACTCCCCCTGCCCCCCCCCCCAACTTGGATAGGCCCTTACTAGGGAGAATTTATTGGCATTATCAGGTAAACTGAGACAGGTAGCAGTTCACAGTCCTTTTTTCTTAGTGGATAAGGCAGCTACCTTATCCCATGAATACCACCCTTTTTACCCTTTGCCAACTTCACTCCTTCTTCTTGGGTAGAGGAGTTCTAGAACAGAACCTCTACACTGAAGTATTGAGAGGCAAGCAGCAAATCCAAGTAATCCCACAGGAATGGGAGAAAAAGTGTTGGGGTGGGAGGTGGGGACAGAGGGAAAGCTAGGTTTATGTGGAGAACTCACACAGCTCCTACAGTACATAGGATAAAGACTTCTCTGTGGGAATAAATAAGTGTTTGGGGCAGCCCAAGCCAACACTTGTGCTGGAAGTGTTGAACAGTGAGCAATGAGCAGAGAATTCAATTTTCTCCAGGGAAAAGACAGTGTCTTATTCATTTGTGATCATTCAGCATCAAGCACTGATTATGCATATACTATGTCCTAAGTTAAATGTTTGTCTAATTTACTATTGAAGATGGATTTCTGGGGTGGGGATGAGTAAAAGAGGTCCCAAAATAGCAGTAAGGAGGTAGGGGGCCAAGGGGCAGATGGTATTGGGAGGGAGGTAAGGGGATCAGAGTTACCTTCCATCCTGCTGAGCTGTTGCTGTCACCCTTGTCCTTGAAGTAGGGCACAGTGCGGACCATCCACTCATAGATCTGGGCGAGTGTCAGTCGCTTCTCCGGGGCACTTTCAATGGCCTGGCTGATGAGCTCTGCATATGATTGGTTTCCCCAGGCATTCCGGCGGGAGCCTCCCTTCCGAGGACCTGTGACAGCCCCCAGGATGCCGGGCTGGGGACCCCCTGCCGGCTCTGGGAGCTGGGAGGGCAACAGGATTGGCTCTGTGGGCCCCTCCGTGTGTACCTTCTCTCCCAGACCTGGATCCACCTCGGGCGGCTCGGACGGTTGAGTAGCAAGCTCTGGTCGGGGAAGGGGCCAGGTGCAGGAGCGGGGACGGCTCTGGGGTTCGAAGTCGGGATCGAGGTCTATGATCGCGACAGCCTCTGTGGCTGAATTCTTATTTTCTGGATCCATACGTGGAGCTGGATCTCTGTCGCTCAGCGTTCAGAGGAGCCTGCCACAGTCCCTCACGATGCCTCCCCCCAGGGGGGGAGCACCCAGGGCCAGGAGGCACATTCCTGCCAGTCCTCAGAAAGTCTCGAACTCCCCCCCCCCACCTCGCCCCCAGACCCTAGCTCCCCAAGCTATTCCTTCCACATAACTCTGATTCTCTTCACTACAGCCTGCAGTCTCGGAGCTCTTTCCAAGACACCACCTGTAATCTCCGCCTAGCGAACACTTTTTCTCAAATCTCAGCTTCCTGGTCTTTTAAACCTGAGGCACCGTAGCCCCTCACACTTTGCGCTACCATCAGCGAAAGTCTCCTTAGCTGCAGTTCCCACCCCCTTTTAAGTTGCTGCCCCCCCCCCC
>JAAGEH010000013.1:11955878-12034108 GCA_011751065.1 Lasiurus cinereus | reverse complement strand
GAAATCAGCTGACAGTCGTATGGGTGCTCCCTTGTAGGTAATAAACTGTTTTTCTCTTGCTGCTTTTAATATTCTCTCTTTGTCTTTTGCTCTTGGCATTTTAATTATGATGTGTCTTGGTGTAGTCCTCTTTGGATTCCTTTTCTTTGGGGTTCTGTGTGCTTCCTCGACTTGTAAGTCTATTTCTTTTACCAGATGTGGGAAGTTTTCAGTCATTATTTCTTTAAGCAGGTTTTCAGTATCTTGCTCTCTCTCTTCTTCTGGCACCCCCACAATTCTGATGTTGGTACGCTTGAAGCTGTCCCAGAGGCTCCTTACATTATGTTCACATTTTTGGATTCTTTTCTCTTCTTGCTTTTCCAGTTGAATGTTTTCTGCTTCTTTATATTTCAAATTTTTGACTTGATCCTTGCCTTTCTCTAGTCTGCTGTTAGTACTCTGCGTAATAGTATTCATTTCAGTCAGTGTATTTATTATCTTCTCTTGGGTCTCACTAAATTTATCCATCTTTTCTAGCATATTCTTGCAAAACCTTATAAGCGTGGTTTTGAACTCTATATCCAGTCGTTTTTTTTTCCTCCATTTCTTTTGCTTGTAATCCCTTCCCTTGTCTCGGCATTTTCTCTATGCCGGGGAAACTTCTGTGCTGGATTCAGCCGCAGAAGCCTCTGCTGAGCTTGGGAGGGTGGAGTCTCAGGGCTTAAGGGACCGCCTTGCCTTCCAGTTGGCCCCGCCCTCCACGGCCCCTGAGTCTCACGTGACTGGGTAATGGCTGGAGCGGTCCTTGTGCGCTCGCACCCGCAGAGCCTCCAACCGCTGCCTTTCCGGCTCCCCTGCGCACCAGGACCACACAAGTCTAGGTCCCCAGGGTTTCGCCCAAAACGGGCCCAGTGGACTCAGAAGTGGCACAGATCGGAGGGTCTGTCTCCCACCCACTCGCGAAAGCCAGCGGCACAATCAGCAATCCATCCTCCGCATGGTGCCGTGCGCGACCAGACCTCCGATCCTTTGCAACTCCCCTAAATTTCCGTGCACTTCTCCCTTTTCACAGTCCAAACTCACCCCGTATGAGTCTCGGCTGGATCTGGGGTTTAGTGTCGTAAGAGAAGGGGTTCAATGCCGTTGGGAGTCTCCGTTTCCCTCCCGCCAGAGAAAGCCAGCCAGGTACTCCGGCACCGCTCTCTCAGCGCGCTCGTCTCCGTACCTCAGCTTTTTGCAGCTCCTCTGGGTCTCTGTGAGCCCCTCTCTTTCCTTCTAGTTGTAGAACTTCCACTCAGCCAGCTTTCCTGTGGTTCTGGATGATGTCCGTTCTGTCTTTTAGTTGTAGTTTTGAAATTGTTGTGTGAGGCAGCAGTATAGGTGTTTACCTATGCCGCCATCTTGGATTCTCCCCCAATTGCCTCTTAATAACTATACATTATACGTGATAATACCATGTCAGCAGCAGAAAGGCAGACAAAACACTCAATAAAATTTTATTTAAAAATTTTTATTCTATTGATATTATAGTCACAAAGCAAAAACTTTTTTAAAAATAAGAAAATGTAAGAAAATTCTCCACAATCTTAACACAACTATCTTTAAGGTTTTGTGTATTTCTCTTATTTTTCTCACTACCATATATTTACATATTTATATATAAATTTGAGTCCTGTTTTAAAATTGTAATTATACAAGTAATATGTGAATATATTTTCCTTTAAAACTTTAGACTATTACAGAAAAAGCTAAAAGTCCTGTTGATCCTTTATCCCACTTACTTTCCCCCTCCTTGAAGTTACCATGGTCATGAGTTTGGTATGTGTTCTTCTAGGGGGTCACTCTGAACACATTAATGCTAAGAGACAACATGAAGTAAGAAAAAAAAATCAGTCACTTTAGATGCAAATGCAGAGATGCCTGGTCACAAATAACTATTCCATGAGTCCATATTTATAGTGCTATCCAAAAGAACTTTCTGTGATGATGGAAATGTTCTACATCTGCACTGTCCACTGTGGCAGCCACTAGCTACACATGCCTATTGAACATTTGAAGTATGGCCAGGCAACTGAGGAGCTAAAGTTTTAATTTAATTTAAATTTGGTCACATGTGGCTAGTGGCTACTGTATTGGGCATTGCATGACTCTACCACAGGTAGCCACAATAGAAGCCACAATCTTTTATATTACAAATTAGATCATCAGGAACTTTAAGACAATTATGCCCACCCTATAAAGGTCAATGGATGGTGCAAAGATTTCAAATCCCAACATCCTCACTTGACATTTAATAAATTAAAATCCCCTATCAGTCACCCCACTCACCAAGTAAAAGCTTTAAGGATGACAGAAGTAGTACATAAAGTCAACAGAATTGTATAAACATCTTATGAAAATGGCCTTGGCTATGAGCTAGCATTGTTCAGTTAGTTGAGTTGTTTGTAATAAATGAGGTTTAGACCCAAAGAAAACTTATCTACTTTCTTATTTACCATAAATGCCTCTGGGACACCCTAAATATATATCCAGATCCCCTTTATCACTCAGAAGGTTCCTGACTGTGCTACATAGCCTGCTAAATCTATAACTCACATAGATAGGCATGTGGTTATGCAATTTTCTTCAAGAGTAGGCTCCAGAATGTCCAGCTCTAGTGTCCAGTTGATCTTCCCTGGCAGCATCAGGCTGATATGACAGCATATGTGAGTCGAAGAAATAACAGCTGGCCCCTGGGAGAAACTGTGAGGCATGAGGCACAAATACACACTTAATACAGACAATAACAAAGTAACATGAAAAATATGCTAGTTATGCCTGTTATAAAAACCTATGACTAGCTCCTCTTTTTCATATGGGCACCAATGTATGAAAGTATACATACCTATTCTTTTGTCTTTCCTTCCTCCACCTATTTCCTGTTCTTTCATGTTTACTTTCTCTGGTCTCTGCTTAGTCTTGCCTTTTGCCTCTGGCAGTCTCCACTTGATGATACCCTTCTTTCCCTGAGGTCATTCTTATTGGCATCCTTTCATAAAGCCATGCATTCAGTTAATCCACAATTGGTATCAGGCCATTAATATATAAATTAAAGTGAACAGAGGCTTAAACATGGTCCTGTTTAATTGTAATTATGGTCTGATATACCAGGTGATTTTTACCTATCTTTTCATTCATTACTGGGCTATTTTTCTCTCCTCATTGAGCATCATCATCTCAGGGTTGGCCTCCATTAATTGTCTTTTCTCTTGAGAAAGGGTCATCTTTTCACAATTCTTTATTGAGTGATTTTAGAGGGTTTCCTGGACATTGTGAATGCTGTTATAGAAACTCTTGATTCTGTAATATTCCTCAAGAGTGTGGATATACTGCCAAAACTGGTTTGGCTCAGTGGATAGAGCGTTGGCCTGTGCACTAAAGGATTCCAGGTTTGATTCCCATCAAGGGCACATACCTTGGTTGCGGGCACGTCCCCAGTGGTGGGTGTGCAGGAGGCAGCTGATAGATGTTTCTAACTCTTTATCTCTTTCCCTTCTTCTCTGCAAAAAATTCATTTAAAAAAAAGAGTATGGATAATAGTGCTCTCGTTGGCAGTAAATATATACTAAAATTGTATATAGAGAAGATTAGCATGGCCCCTGTGCAAGGATGACATGCAAATTCGTGAAGCGTTCCATATTTTTGAAAAAGATAACAACAAAAAAGACACACACACAAGAAAAGAATGTGGAGTTAGGCACCCTGGTCAGGCCTGGCTGCTCAAGTGTGCACCGCCAGACCCACCTCATCTCCGTGCCTGCAGGCTCCAGACCCTGTGGCCAGTCCTGGTCAGCTCACCCTAGCAAGGATCTACAAAGGCAGGGGCAGGTTTGAACAGATTTGAAGAGTGGTACTAAAACAGGAGCTGAAAATATAATGGTGAACAAAAGAGTTGGTTCCTGCTCTCACAGAACTTCAAGTTTAATGAGAAAGATAAAACCAAACAAGCAATAGGTAAGTGTTAAAACCAGTTTGAGATATGGTGCTTTTAGCAAGACCTCAGTTTCCTTCCCTCAGCGCTTGTCATTTGGACAGCTGCTGCTTTCATATTTTCATACATTAGTGCCATCATTCTCCACCATGTTGATCCTGCTTTGTCTTATATCAGTGACACTGTACTGTGGCTCTGGAAAAGTGCTTGTTTGGGGCAATGCTAAATTTCACCACAGTTTTATGTATTGCTGCCATTTATGTTTGTTATAAGCAAGTTCATGCTCTGAATCTGAAGCAAAATATATCACCAGGTTAAACAAGGCTGGCCTCATACTCGGATTGCTGAGTTGTTTAGGACTTTCTTTATGTGACAAACTTCCAGAAAACAACTTTTTTGCTATACATATATGTGGAGCTGTGCTCACTTTTGATATAGGCTCATTGTATATGTTTGTTCAGATAGTCTTTAGTTACTAAATGTAGCCCAAAATTCATAGCAAACAAATCTTCTGGATCAGACTATTGCTGGTCATCTGATGTGCAGTAAGCACATTTGGCATGTATACTTGCTCCTCATCCCTGTAGAGTGGCAGTTTTTACTCAGATGTAGTACAGAAACTCCACTGAAACCCTGAGGACAAAGGCTATGTGCTTCCTATGATCACTACTGCAGCAGAATGGCCTATGTCATATTTTTTTCTTTGTTTTTTTCCCCCCTGACTTTCCCCATGATTTTTAGAAAATTTCTTTGCAGGTGGAAACCAATTTACATGGATTAACCCTCTTATGACATTGTCCTATTAACAGTGAGTGAACACACCTACTTTCCAGAGATTTATGATGAAAAGATAAAATATTTCTGTAATGATTATGATGCTCAGGAATTGGGAAAACATTCATAAGTTACTTCTTCTGCTCTGAAAATTTCCATCACTTAATCAAGGCTGACAGTGACCTTGATGGGTCCTGATAATCAAGAGTCATGAAATAAGGTATTTTATAAATTATTTTAAAGGATAGCTTAAAGAGGATCATGTAAAACCATTTATGCCTATACTTTTTTAATCCCAAAAAATAAAAACAAAGGACTATATCTACACTAATAAAAGAGAAAAATGCAAATTGACTGTACCTTCATGATACCCACCAGCCAATCAGGAGTGAGCATGCAAATTAACCCAACAAAGATGGTGGATTAATTTGCATACACAGGTACTGAGCAGCCAGGGGTGGGACACTTGTGTTTTCGCCATGGTAATGATGCAGATGTTCTGCACCTCCTCAGCCTCTCTGGGCCTCTGGGCAGCATGGGAAGGCTGAAAGGCGGCTCAGTCCAGAGCAAGCAAAGGCAGAAAGGCGGCTCCAGTTGAAGCGAAGGTGGTGCTTGCAGCCAGGAGAAGGAAGGCCCATTCTTGCACAAATCTTCATGCCTTTATTAATAAAAGAATATGGCCTTAGCTGATTTCGCTCAGTGGATAGAGCATTGGCCTGCAGACTGGAGGGTCCTGGGTTCGATTACAGTCAAGGGCACATACTCAGCTTGTGGGCTTGATCCCCAGTAGGGGACGTGCAGGAGGCAGCCCATCAATGATTCTCTCTCATTATTGATGTTTTTATCTCTATCTTTCTCTCCATTCCTCTCTGAAATCAATAAAAATATTTTAAAAAAAGAATATGGATGTATTTGTTTCAGCTGGCAATTCATTTGGTTAGGTTAAAGCAGAAAACTTTTCCTTTCCTATGTTAGTGACAGCTAGTTCAAATCTCAGTTCCATTCTTTTAATCTTGGAAACTGCTTTGAGTCTGCCCTATGCATGTGTGATTCATAGATTTTTGGGGAGAATCTATGGAAATAATTTAGGGCTCCTTTCCTCAGGATCTCTTTCTGAGCTACCCCTCACTTTCTAGAGATCATGTTGTCCCAGGTCCTGTCCTCTGGCTCTTTAGGCTAAAAAGATGAGGATTTCATAATATAGTTTTAGTGACTGCAGCATATCTTCAGGCTAAAGCCATAAAAATGGGAAACTGCTCCATACTGTTTGCTTATTTTAAGTTCCAACCTCCCTCCAATATCTGCCTGCTTTCGATTACTCTCTATCACTTTCTGGAGATTTCAGGGTGTGTGTGTGTGCGCGCACACACATGTGCGTGTGCATACATGCACCAGAGTTTATAGTTGTTACCTATTGAGAGTTTACTCCATAAAACTGAGAATAGAGCCTGTGATACATTCTCAGATGAACTTCTTGGTTTTTTTTTTTTAAATCATAACCCTTACCTTTTCTCTTTTTCACCTTAACATTTCTCTATTATCACTGATACTTATTTTCTTCTTCCTTTAGAGGGGATAAAAAGGCTTTGTTTACTCTTTCCCTCTTTTCCCATCACCTCCTTTTTGGGGGCAGGAACTATTATTCATCTACCCATTCACTCAATTATTCAACAAAGATGTATGAGCTAGTCATTGGGGCTAAGTAAAGATGAAACACTACTTCACTGAGACTGTCCTCTCCATGGTTATCAAAGGATTCGCTTCTTATTCACCAGATCAAATAACTTTTTCTCATTCTATGCTCTTTAACTTCATTGCTCCCTCATTCATTGACTCTGACCAGCCTCTCCTTAAAACTCTCTTCTTTGTCTTTCAGTTTTCTAACCTAATTGATTTCTCCTCTCATTTTCCAAGTGGAGAAATTCTCAGAGACTCTGCCCTTGGTTTCTGTCTTCTCTTGTTCTTGGCAGTATTACTCAATCTTAGTGTTTCAACTACCACTTCCATGACCAAGACTCCCAAGTCTTTATCTTCAGCCTTGACCTCTCTCCTTAGATTGGGACTTGAATTTCAGTTGTTTGTCTACATCTGGTTGGCTAACAATCATGTTAAACTGCATGTAGTCAAAATTCAACTCATTATCTAGCCCCTGAATCTACTCTTCCTCCTGTGTTTCCTATTTGGGTTAATTCCTGATACTGAAAGCATATCCTTCCTATATAATAAAGAGGTAATATGCAAACTAATCCTCACATCATCACAAGATGGCTGTGCCCACAGCGGAGGCAGGGTTCCTGTAACACAAGATGGCTTTGGGGGATCTGAGGCTGCACCCTTGGCCCAGTGGGGCTTGACAGGGGACCTCAGGCCATGCTCCCCACCTGGTGTGCACTGGAGGATCTGAGGCTGCACCCCCTGCCCAGCGGGGCTTGATGGGGGATCAGAGGCTACATCCTCCACTTGGCAGGGCTTGATGGGGGACCTGAGGCTGTGTCCCTCTGAGTGGCACTGGGCCCTGGGTTGCATCCTCCACCCAGTGGGGCTTGACAGGGTTGGGGCCAGCTGGGTCTGGGTCTCGCATGATTTCAAGGCAAGCGCGGGTGGGTGGGGACTTGACTCTGGGTCCCGTAGTACACCCCAGTCTCTGATAAGAAGATTTTCATATAAATTTTACTAATTTTCTTTCATCTCTGACACTTCTATTATAAAGGGCAAATAGCAATATTAAAATATTTCCTCTAATTCCTTTTAATGTGCATGAATTTTGTGCACTGGGCCACTAGTCTTATCAAATAAAAGGGTAAAATGCAAATTGACTGTACCTCCACTATACAATCAGTCACACCCACCAGCCAGGCCCACTGGCCAATCAGGAGTAAGTATGCAAATTAGCCCCAACCAAGATGGCTGTGGCCACTGAGAGAGCAGGAGGGAGGCTTGGGTTTCTCTGGCAATAGAGGAAGCCAAGCTTTCTGCACACCCTGGCCAGCCCAGGTTTCCACTCAATGCTACAAAGTTTCAATTATAGAAGATAAATAAATCCCAACAGAAATGGCTGTGGCCATGGAGCCAGCAGGAGGCTTGGCTCTGCTCCAGGCTACAAAGTTTCAATTGTATAAGATAAATAATTCCCAGATACCAGGGCCTCCACTTGGGTTGCTGGAAGGCGAGGCTGGCCTGTAAACCACCACAGACCCCTCGCCCAGGCCACCCCACACCCCAAGGAAACCCCCACCCTGATCCAGGACATCCTTCAGGGCAAACCACCTATGCACCAGACCTCTATCCTATCTAATAAGAGAGTAATATGCAGATTGACCATCATTCCAACACGCAAGATGGCTGCCCCCATGTGGTCAAAGATCCTACCCCCATGTGGACATAAGATGGCCACCACAAGATGGCCTGCAAAGGAGGGCAGTTGGGAGGGACCAGGCCTGCAAGGGAGGGCAGTTGGGGGCAATCAAGCCTGCAGGGGAGGGTAGTTAGGGATGACCAAGCCTGTAGGGGAGGGCAGTTTAGGGGCAAACAGGCTAGCAGGGGAGCAGTTAGGCATCAATCAGGCTGGCAGGGGAGTGGTTATAGGATGATCAGGCTGGCAGGCAGAAGCAGTTAGGGGCAATCAAGAAGGCAGGCAGGTGAACACTTGGGAGCCAGCAGTGCTGGATTGTGAGACGGATGTCCAACTGCCCATTTAGGCATGATCCTACTGGGATTGGGCCTAAATGGGCAGTTGGACATCCCTTGAGGGGTCCCATATTGGATAGGGTGCAGGCTGGACTGAGGGACACCCTCCTACCCCCTGTGCATGAATTTTGTGCACAGGGCCTCTAGTAATTAAATAAAAGGGATTTTTGTTTGGGTGGGAAGTCTGACAATAGAGAAAGCTCTACAGACCATTCTAATTCTGTGATTAAATTATGTTACCAGCTCTAACTGGTTTGGCTCAGTGGATAGAGCATTGGCCTGCAGGTTTGATTCCAGTCAAGGGCATGTACCTTGGTTGAGGGCACCTTCCCAGTAGGAGGTGTGCAAGAGGCAGCTGATCTATGTTTCTCTCTCATCTATGTTTCTAGGTTTTTATCCCTCTCCTTTCCTCTCTGTAAAAAGTAATAAAATATATTTTAAAAAAGTTATGTTCCCAGCACAATGCTACCCATTTCTTTCAAGGAGATCACAGTCACATTGGGGGAGAAAACAATGGATTGATAATTAGTCCTGGCTTTAAATACAGCAGTAACTCAGAGAAAAGAGTGTACATTGAAGTAGTAAGAGGCTAAGCTAAGCTCTTCAAAAGGTAAAACTGGTATCTTCTATTTCATATCTATCCCCACAGCACAATTATCTACACACTGTAGAAACCCCATAGACTTTTTAAATGATTTAATGTTTATTGAATACATGATGTGGGGGTTAACTAAAATTTGATGCAGTTTCTGACCTTTTTCTTTTTAAAAAAATGTATTTTATTGATTTTTTACAGAGATGAAGGGAGGGGGATAGAGAGTTAGAAACACCGATGAGAGACAGACATCGATCAGCTGCCTCTTGCACACCCCTACTGGGGATGTGCCCACAACCAAGGTACATGCCCCTGACCGGAATCGAACCTGGGACCTTTCAGTCCACAGACCGACGCTCTATCCACTGAGCCAAACCGGTTTCGGCAATTTCTGACCTTTTTCAATCAATCAGCCAACCAACAAATATTTACTGAGTGCCTGTTATTTGCAATACACTGTGGTAGGCATTATGGGGGATGTAAGATGCAAGAGAAATAGGTCTTAATCTCTTCCAAAGCTAATTATGAATGTGCAACAGAACCAAATGAACATTACAGACAATAAATCTGTAAAAAAAATTATTTATTTATTTTTAAAAATATATTTTTATTGATTTTCACAGAGAGAAAGGGAGAAGGATAGAGAGGAACACCGATGAGAGAGACATCGATCAGCCACCTCTTGCACGCTCCTCACTAGGGATGCGCCCACAACCAAAGTACATGCCCTTGACCGGAATCCAACCTGGGACCTTTCAGTCTGCAGGCCGACGCTCTATCCACTGAGTCAAACCAGATTCGGCTCCATCTTACTTTCTTTGTGGTGGCATACAGGGCTAAAATAATCTTTTGTGAGAGACAAATTAAGAACTTGGGCTCCAAAACCAAACTGTCTAGGTTTAAATCCTGACTTTACCACTTATTACCTGTGTGATTTTGGGCAAGTTGCTTAATGTGCCTGTGCCTTATCAATAAAATGTAGATATAAAAATAGCACCAATGTTACAGGCTCATTTTGAGGATTAACTGAGTTAAAATATATAGAATGCTTGCTTAAAAGAATGAGCCAGTGTGGCTCAGTTGTTTGGACATCACCCTGGCCACAAAAAGGTTGCCACTTCCATTCTTGGTTAGGGAACACGCTGGAGTTATAGGTTTGGTCCCTGGTGGGTGGCATACAGAAGGTAGTTGATCTATCAATGTTTCTCTCTCTCTCCCCCCTCCCTTCCTCTCTCTGAAACCAGTAAAAACATATTTTTTGAAAGAGTCTTTAGCAAACCCTGGTAAGTGTGCATAGACACTGACACACTTAGGTCACACCACTTTTTCCAAGATTGCCCTCACCCCTAGGCAATCCAGAGATACTTTAGTAAAATTAAAATAAATACAATCACTAACTTAAATAGATAAGCTGAGTATTTAAAGGACATTTCATCAACATAGAGAGGGAACTGATAATTTTCAGAAGGTATTTAGTTTAGAGCAGAGACTATCGCAAGGGAGGTGCCAAGTGAAATTAGGGTTTAAATGAATTTCAAGAAGGGGATAAGTCACGAATGGTAGTAGGCAGTTGTATGGGTGTGTCTGGAAAGAAAGAGTCCTCCACAAAAAGGCTGCTCAACTCTGGATCCACATTTCCTAGAGTATAGACTTTATGTTATGAGTGCTGCTCTCTGTTTTCTTCTAATGTTTTTCGCCCTCGGATTCACCTCCTGCTGCCTCCCTGCAGTTCCAGGCCTCTGCTCCCAAGAACACAAAACACCCCAGATTATAGGGGCTTTTGCTTTGCTATTTCCTCAGGATGCCTGAATACAGATTAAAAGTTCTTTTCAGTGTAGTTGCATAACATTGAGTCTGAGGTGGTGCAACCTCCTTTTGAAAAAATGTAAGGGCAGGAAGATGGATAGGTGTCTGTTTGATTAAGGCACAGTATTGCCTCTGGGCAGGAGGATGAACTAATGAGATTCTTTCCATTTTAAAGATACTAACTCTCTTATCTCATTTTTTTTTTCCACTCTGGACTCATTTTGGCAAAGAATGAAAGTGGTAAAGGAAACCCAAGAGAGGAAAATGGGCATTGCTCATATCAAGTTCTTTTTTTAAAATATATTTTTATTGATTTCAGAGAGGAAGTGAGAGGGAGAGATAGAAACATCAATGATGAAAAAGAATCATTGATTGGCTTCCTTCTGCATGCCCACTAATGGGGATCAAGCCCGCAACCTAGGCATGTGCCCTTGACTGGAATTGAACCCAGACCTTTCAGTTCCCCTTTCAGTCTGCAGGCCCACGCTCTATTCACTGAGCCAAATCAGCTAGGGCACTCACATCAAGTTCTGATTGTTACCTGTTTGCCAAGAAATTTGACTCAGCTACTTTTTTTTTTTTTTGTTAATCCTCATCCGAGGATATTTTTCCTTTGATTTTTAGAGAGAATAGAAGGTAGGGGGATAGACAGAAAGAGAGAGACACATCTATTGGTTGCCTCCCTCATGGCCCCTACCAGGGCCAGGGATCGAGTCTGCAACAGAGGTAGATGCCCCTGACTGGAATCAAACCCATGAATCTTTAGTTCATGGGTCAATGCTAAATCCACTGGGCCAAACCAGCTAGGGCTCAGCTGTTTGTGTGTGTGTGTGTGTGTGTGTGTGTGTGTGTGTGTGTGTGATAGTTGCGGTACAGAGGATAACTGTGCCTTGTCCAACATTACTTGGTAACTGAAGCCCTGAGTTTCTTGTGAAAAGCAAAAAGTGGCGCGTAACAGCTGGTAACAGCTGTTATTTTGTTATTACTGCGAAGTATTTAATTAGCCCAGTACCCTCTACTCTCTCCATCCTATGAAATTTTTCTCTTAAAAAAAAAGCTGGATATTTATACCTTATTGTGAATTTAACTTGCACAATTCTAGGGCTATTTGATTTTAAGCCTTACCCCTTTACTTACTTTTATATTCAACTTCTCATTTTTATGAAACTCCCCCAACCCCAGCTATTAAACACAGTTAAATCTCTTCCCTCACTAACAAATCCTTTGACAATGCATTGCCACCTAGCATTCCTCTTTTAGGCAAGTTTCTCAAATGAATGGTCATGGTTGAATGGTCACTAATAGTTGTTTTCACTTCTCACCCCTGATTTAGTTCTTTTTATTCAATTTTTTTTATTGATTAAGGTATTACATGTGTCCATATCTCCCCATTGCCCCCCACTCCCATATATGTCTTGCATCCATTGGTTATGCTTATATGCATGCATACACATCCTTCAGTTGATCTCTTACCTCCTCCCGCTGTAATTTGACAGTCTGTTCCATGCTTTTTTTTTCAATTAAATCTTTATTATTCAGATTACATTTGTTTCTCTTTTTTCCCCTCCATAGCACCCCTCCACCCAGCTCCCACCCTTTCCTCTGCCCTTAGCTCCCTCCCATTGACCTCATCCGTAGGTGTATGATTTTTGTCCAGTCTCTCCCTGTACACCCCTCCCCCCTTTCCCCCTGAGAATTATCAGTCCACTCCCTTTCTGTGCTCCTGATTCTATTATATTCACCAGTTTATTCTGTTGATCAAATTTTTAATTCACTTCATTTTTAGACTCACTTATTGATAGATACGTATTTGTTGTTCATAATTTTTATCTTTTACCTTTTTCTTCTTCCTCTTCTAAAAGAGTACCTTTCAGCATTTCATATACTACTGGTTTGGAGTTGATGAACTCCTTTAGCTTTTTCTTCTCTGTGAAGCTCTTTATCTGCCCTTCAATTCTGAATGATAGCTTTGCTGGATAGATTATTCTTGGTTGTAGGTTCTTGCTATTAATCACGTTGAATATTTCTTGCCACTCCCGTCTGGCCTGCATCGTTTCTGTTGAGAAATCAGCTGACAGTCGTATGGGTGCTCCCTTGTAGGTAATGAACTGTTTTTCTCTTGCTGCTTTTAATATTCTCTCTTTGTCTTTTGCTCTTGGTATTTTAATTATGATGTGTCTTGGTGTGGTCCTCTTTGGATTCCTTTTATATGGGGTTCTGTGTGCTTCCTGGACTTGTAAGTCTATTTCTTTTACCAGATGTGGGAAGTTTTCAGTCATTATTTCTTTAAATAGGTTTTCAGTATCTTGCTCTCTCTCTTCTTCTGGCACCCCCACAATTCTGATGTTGGGACGCTTGAAGCTGTCCCAGAGGCTCCTTACATTATGTTCACATTTTTGGATTCTTTTCTCTTCTTGCTTTTCTAGTTGAGAGTTTTCTGCTTCTTTATATTTCAAATTTTTGACTTGATTTTTGCCTTTCTCTAGTCTGCTGTTAGGACTCTGTATAATATTTTTTTATTTCAGTCAGTGTATGTTTAATTTCTAGTTGGTTCTTTTTCATCTCTAGTTGGACCTTTATCATCTCTAGTTGGCTCTTTTGCATCTCTAGTTGGTCCTTTTTCATCTCCTCTTGGCTCTTGCTAAGTTTATCCAACTTTTCTAGCATATTCTTGAAAAACCTTATAAGCGTGGTTTTGAACTCTATATCCAGTCGTTTTTTTCCTCCCATTTCTTTTGTTTGTGATCCCTTCCCTTGTCTCAGCATTTTCACTATGCTGGGGGAAACTTCTGTGTTGAATTCAGCCTTATGATACCAGACTTGCAAAACCGAAGAAGCCTCTGTTGAGCTTGGGATGGGTGGGGTCTCAAGGCTTAAGGGACCGCCTTGCCTTCCAGTCGGCCCCGCCCTCCACAGCCCCTGAGTCTCACATGACTGGGTAATGGCTGGAGTGGTCCTTGTGCTCGCGCCCGCAGTGCCTCTAACCGCTGCCTTTCCAGCTCCCCTTCGCACCAGGACCACACGAGTCTAGGTCTCCAGGGTTTTGCCTCAAACAGGGGCTTAGTGGAGTCAGAAGTGGCACAGTTGGGAGGGTCTGTCTCCTGCCCACTCTCGAAAGCCAGCGGCACAATCAGCAATCTGTCCTCCACACAGTGCCGTGCGGGACCAGACCTCTTTTGCGACTCCCCTAAATTTCCGTGCACCTCTCCCTTTTCACAATCCAAACTCATCCCGTATGAGTTTCGGCTGGATCTGGGTTTTAGTGTTGTAAGATAAGGGGTTCAATGCCATTGGGAGTCTCCGTTTCCCTCCCACCAGAGGAAGCCAGCCAGGTTCTCAGGCACCCGCTCTCTCAGCGCCCGCGTCTCCGTATCTCAGCTTTTTGCAGCTCCTCTGGGTTTCTGTGAGCCCCTCTCTTTCCTTCTAGCTGTAGAACTTACACTCAGCCAGCTTTCCTGTGGTTCTGGATGATGTCCGTTCTGTCTTTTAGTTGTAGTTTTGAAATTGTGCGAGGCAGCAGTGTAGGTGTTTACCTATGCCGCCATTTTGGATTCTCTGTTTCATGCTTTTTGCCTCTGTATCTATCTTTTTGTTCATCAGGTTATAATGTTCTTTATACATACCAGAGAGAAATTCAGAGTAATGGTTATAAGGATGCTCAAATGGCTGGATGACAAATACACACAACTCAATGACAAATACACACAACTCAATGAGAATTATAAGGAGCTGAATGAGAATGTCACCAACATGAAAAGGAACCAAGAGGAGATGAAGAATGACATAGCTGCAATAAAGAACAAAATGGAAGGCTTAACCAGTAGACTGATTTAGTTCTTAATTCACCACCATCTGGGTTCTACCGCTAGTGCTCTACTGAAATTGCTTTCATTTAGGTAACTGTTAAATCTAATGGAGTCACTCAGACCTTATCTTATTTGACCGTTCTACTCTATTAAACACTGTTAACCACTGACTTGCTGCTCTTGGAAAAGTTTAACCAATTTTTAATTTATTGATTGGTGAGAAAGAGAGGTCAATTTGTTGTTTTATCCATTTATGCATTTATTGGTTTATTCTTATATGTGCCCAGACGGAGGATTGAACCTGCAACCTAGGCATATAGGAATACACTCTAATCATCTAAGCTCCATGGCCACGGCAGAAACATTTTTTTATCTCTTCCCTTCAGCTCATTAACTCTTGTTTCCTTGCCTTCTCATTCTAACTCTGACCACTCCGTCCTGGTCTTCACAAGCATTTCTTCCCAGGGCCTGCCTGCCCTTTATTTTTTTTCTCAGAGGAAAATAGTAATATTTTTTTCTGATTAACATGCTTACAGTTTTAAAAATTATAAGTAAAAACATAAAATCTGAGACCCCATTACACAGAGGTAACCACTGATATTTTGATTTCTATCTTTCTAAGCTTTAAAAATTATAATATTCAGAAATACAAATACTATCATATTATAATACTTTTACCATCTTTTTTCACCTTTTCATGAGCATCACTTCATATCAATGGGCATAGGAAATTATTTGAAATGGATACATAGGAAAATCCCGAATTTGGCCACTTAGACAAGAGACTGAGTTTTATTTATTTATTTTTAAAATTTTATTTTATTGCTTAGCCAGAGTGGCTCAGTGGTTGAGCATCGCCCTGTGAATCAGGAGGCCACAGGTTCTATTCCCGGTCGCAGCACATGCCCAGGTTGCAGGCTCCATCCCACTGTAGGAGGTCTGTAGGAGGCAGCCAAACAATGATTTTCTCTCAGCATTGTGTTTCTATCTCTCCCTCTCCCTTCCTCTCTGAAATCAGCTAAAATATAGTTTTAAAAACAAGATTATAAAAACTAAATTTTTATTTTATTGTTGACAGTATTACAGATGTCTCCCATTTTCTCCCTTTTTGCCCCCTCCACCCAACCCCCACAATCCCCCAGACCTTCCCATGCTATTGTCTGTGTCCATGGTTTATGAATATATGTATATACATTCTTTGATTAATCTCTTCCTGTCCTCCCCCGACCCTCACTGAGATCTGTTATTCTTTCATGCATCCATACCTCTGGACATATTTTTGGGGGGTTTTCATATATATGTATTTAAAATTTATCTTTACTGTTGAAAGTATTACATATGTTCCCTTTTCCCCCACTTTGAGGCCCTCCACCCTACTCCCCTGAAGGCCTTCACTTCATTATTGTCTGTGCCCATAAGTTATGCATATACGTTTTATGGTTAATCTCTTCCCATTCCCTCCTTCCTCCTTCCCTCTGAGATTCATCAGTCTGTTCCATGCATCAAAGCCTCTGGTTCTATTTTGTTTGTCAGTTTATTTTGTTCATTAGACTCCACATATAGTGAGATCATATGGTATTAATCTTTTCTTTATTGTGTTACATGTATACATATCTCCCCATTGTCCCCCCCCTCCCAGGCATACCCCAACCATCTAGTGTCTTGTGTTCATTTGTTATGCTTATATGCATGCATACAAGTCCTTTGGTTGATCTCTTGTATACCCCACCTCTCCTTAACCTTCCTGCTGTAATTTGACAGTCTGATGCTTTACTGCCTCTGTATCTATCCTTTTGTTCATCAGTTTATAATGTTCTTTATTATCCACAAATGAGTGATATCATGTGGTGTTTATCCTTCATTGACTGGCTTATTTCATTTAGCATAAGGCTCTCCAGTTCCATCCAGGTTGCTGCAAATGATAAGAATTCCTTCTTTTTAATGGCAGCATAGAATTCCACTGTGTAGATGTACCATAGTTTTCTGATCCACTCATCTGCTGACGGGCACCTAGGCTGTTTTCAAATTGTAGCTATTGTAAACTGTGCTGCTATGAACATAGGGGTGCATAAATCTTTTCTGATTGGTGTTCCTAATTTCTTAGGATATATTCCTAAGAGTGGGATTGCTGGGTCAAATGGGAGTTCCATTTTTAGTTTATGGAGGAAACTCCATACTGTTCTCCACAGTGGCTGCACAAGTCTGCATTCCCACCAATAGTGCACAAGGGTTCCTCGCCAACACTTGTCCTTTGTTGATTTGTTGATGATTGCCACTCTGACAGGTGTGAGATGATACCGCATTGTCGTTTTGATTTGCATCTCTCAGATAATTAGTGACTTTGAACATGTTTTCATGTGTCTCTTGGCCTTCCTTCTGTCATCTTTTGAAAAGGTTCTATTTAGGTCCATTGCCCATTTTTTTAATTGGATCATTTATCTTCCTCTTATTAAGTTGTATAAGTTGCCTGTAGATATTGGAGATTAAACCTTTATCAGTGATAACATATGCAAATATGTTCTCCCACACAGTGGGCTTTCTTGTTGTTTTGTTGGTGGTTTCTTTTGCTCTGCAAAAGCTTTTTATTTTGATGTAGTCCCATTTGTTTATTTTTTCTTTAGCTTCCATTGCCCTTGGAGCAGTATCAGTGAAGAAGTTCTTTCGGCATATGTCTGAGATTGTGCTGCCTGTATTTTTATGGTTTCCCTTCTAATGTTTAAGTCCTGTATACATTTAGAGTTTATTTTGTATTTGGTGTAAGTTGGTGGTCTAGTTTTATTCTTTTGCATCTATCTGCCCAATTTTCCCAACACCATTTATTAAAGAGGCTGTCTTGACTCCATTGTATGTTCATGCCTCCTTTGTGAAATATTAGTTGAGCATAGTGGTTTGGGTGGATATCTGGATTCTCTATTCTATTCCATTGGTCTAAATGTCTGTTCTTGAGCCAGTACCAGGTTGTTTTGAGAACAGTTGCTTTGTAATATAGCTTGAAATCTGGTATTGAGATCCCACCTACTTTATTTTTCTTCCTCAGGATTTCTGTGGCTATTCAGGGTCTTTTTTTTTTGTTACAGATGAATCTTTGAAGAATTCTTTCTAGGTCAGTGAGATATGTCATTGGTATTTTAATGGGTAGTGCATTGACTCTATAGATTGCTTTGGGTAGTATGGACATTTTAAAGATGTTGATTCTCCCAATCCATGAGCATGGCAACCTCTTCCATCTGTTTACGTCTTCCTCTATCTCATTTTTTAGTGTCCTGTAGTTTTCTGCATATAGGTCTTTTACCACCTTAGTTAGGTTTATTCCTAGGTATCTTAAATTTTTGGTGCAATGATAAATGGGATTGCTTTTTTAGTCTCTCTTTCTGTAATTTCACTATTAGTGTATAGAAATGCCACAGATTTCTTGGCATTAATTTTGTATCTGGCTACATTGCTGAATTCATTAAGTCTATTAGTTTTTGGATGGAGTCTTTGGGTTTTTTTTTTGTGTACAGTATCATGTCATCTGCAAATAAGGACAGCTTTACTTCTTCTTTTCCAATTTGGATGCCTTTTATTTCTTCTTCTTGTCTAATTGCAATGGCTAATACTTCCAGTACTATGTCGAACAGGAGAGGTGAGAGTGGGCATCCCTGTCTTGTTCCTGTTCTTAGGGGAAATGGTTTTAGTTTTTGCCCATTGAGTATGATGTTAGCTGTGGGTTTATCATATATGGCTTTTATGATGTTGAGGTATGATCCTTCTATTCCCACTTTGCTGAGAGTTTTTATCAAGAAAGGGTGTTGGATTTTGTCAAATGCTTTTTCTGCATCAATTGATATGACTATGTGATTTTTATCTCTCAATTTGTTTAGGTGATGTATCACGTTTATTGATTTGTGGATATTGTACCATCCCTGCATTCCTGGGATGAATCCTACTTGGTCATGGTGTATGATCTTTCTGATGTACTGCTGGATCCGATTTGCTAGAATTTTGTTGAGGATTTTCGCATCTATGTTCATGAGAGATATTGGCCTATAATTCTCTTACATTGTGTTGCTTTATCTGGTTTTGGTATTAGGGTGATGCTGGCTTCATAGAAGGTGTTTGGAAGTGTTCCTTCTTCTTGAATGTTTTTGAATAGTCTGAGGAGATAGGTTTTAATTCTTCCTTGAATGTTTGGTAAAACTCTCCTGTGTAGCCATCTTGTCCCGGGCTTTTATTTGCTGGAAGCTTTTTGATGACTGCTTCAATTTCTTCCATAGTTATTGGACTATTGAGATGTTTAGATTCCTCCTCATAGAGTTTTGGAAGGTTATATTTTTCTAGGAATATGTCCATTTCTTGCAGGTTGTCCAATTTGTTGGAATAGAGTTGTTCATAGTATTTTTTAACAATCCTTTGTATTTCTGCAGGGTCTGTTGTTATTTCTCCTCTTTAATTTCTGATTTTGTTTATTTGGGTCTTCTCTCTTTGCTTCTTGGTGAGACTGGATAGAGGTCCATCAATCTTGTTTATCCTTTCAAAGAACCAGCTCTTGGTTTTGTTGATCTTTTGAATTGTTTCTTTGGTCTCCAAGTTGTTTATCTCTGCTCTGATCTTCACTATTTCCTTCCTTCTGCATACACTGGGCTTTTCTTGTTGCTCTCATTCTAGCTCTTTGAGTTGTAGGGTTAGGTAATTTATTACCATTGTTTCCTGTTTTTTTGCAGCAGGCTTGTAGGGCTATGAAATTCCCTTTCAGCACTGATTTCACTGTGTCCCATACATTTTGTATTGTGTTGTCATTGTCATTTGTTGCCATGATGTTTTTTTATTTCTTCTTTGATCTCTCTGGTTACCCAGTCATTGTTTAATAGCATGCTGTTTAGTCCCCATATGTTTGATTTCTTTGTATCATTTTTATTATAGTTGATTTCCAGTTTTATGCCACTGTTGTCTGAGAAAATGCTTTATATGATTTCTATCTTCTTGAATTTGAAAAGACTTTTCTGATGACCCAACATATGATCTATCTTTGAAAATGACCCATGTGCACTGGTGAAGAATGTATATTCTGTGGCTTTGGGGTGAAATGTTCTGAAGATGTCAATTAATTCCATCTGGTCTAGTGAGTCATTTAGGATTGATGTTTCTTTGCTGATTTTTTGTTTAGAGGATTTGTCCAGTGGTGACAGTGGGGTAATAAAGTCTCCTACTATGATTGTATTGCTGTCAATATCTCCTTTAATACCCTCCAGGAGTTTTTTTTTTTACTGTATTTAGGTGCTCTTATATTGGGTGCATATATGTTTACCAGAGTTATTTCTTCTTGTTGGATTGTTCCCTTTAGTATTATGAAGTCGCCTTCTTTATCTCTTGTTATGTCCTTCACTTTGAGATCTAATTTGTCAGATATAAGTATTGTAACCGCAGTTTTTTTTTCATTTCCATTTGCCTGAAATACCATGTTCCATCCCTTCACCCTCAATCTGTGTGCATCTCTTTTCCTGAGGTGGGTTTCTTGCAGACAGCAGATATGTGGGTCATGTTTTCTTATCCAATCGATTACCCTATGTCTCTTGATTGGAGCATTTAATCCATTTAAATTTGAAGTTGTTATTGATAGGTATTTATCTGTCACCATTTTTAGTCTTTAACCCAGAGTTCCTTCTTCGCTTCCTATTTTCTTTTTATTACAGCAGACCCTTTAACATTTCTTGCATTGCTGGTTTGGTGATAATAAATTCCCTTAGTCTTTTTTTGTCTGTGAAGCTTCTGATTTTACCTTCAGTTTTGATTTAAAGCCTTGCAGGGTACAGTATTCTTGGATTCAGACCCTTCTATTGCATGACTTTGTATATTTCATTCCATTCCCTTCTGGCCTGATGAGTTTCTGTTGAAAAATCAGTAGCTAGTTTTATGGGGATTCCTTTGTAGGTAACTTACTGTTTCTCTCTGGCCACTTTTAAGATGCTTGCTGTGTCGTTGGTGTTTGCTAATTTAATTATAATGTGCCTTGGTGTTGGTTTTGTGGGGTTCATTTTGCTTGGGAATCTGTGAGGTTCTTGGATTTCTGTGGTTTTTTTTGTTTCCTATATTGGGGAAATTTTCTGTCATTATTTCTTCAAACAGGTTCTCTAATCCTTGTTCAGTTTCCACTCTTTCTGGAACCCCAATTATGCAGATGTTGTTTTTTTTTCGTGTTATCCCAAAGTTCCCTTAGGCTCTCCTTTTGTTTTTTAATTTTTTTTTCTAGAAGCTGCTGTACTTGCATATTTTTCCCTACCGTGTCTTCTAGCTCACTGATGCGGTCCTCTGCTTCTTCTATTCTACTTTTGATGCTTTCTATTGAGTTCTTTAAAGCAGTGATGTCATTTTTTATTTCTTCTTGCATTTCTTCTTGCTTCTTCATTTCCTCTTGGGTCTTCTTCATTTCCTTTTGGCTCTTACTCATATTGTCAAATTTGTCTTCCATTCTTTTCATCCACCTTATGATCATTTCTCTGAACTCTTTCTGTGGCAGGCTTATTTCTGCTTCTATTTCGTTTACTTCCTTTTCTGGTGATGCCTATCTGTCGTATGCAGGCTGTTTGTTCTTCTGCCCATGGTCTTTCTTCTCTGGGTGTCTGGTTATGTAGTCCTCTGTCCTACGTTGATTCAAAGGCACAAACTACAACACTACCCAGTACAGCACACAAGGCACTGAACAGAAATGTATTTATGATGTTAATAATCACCAATAAGGTGACCACCAATGAAAGACAAATTAGAGGTAAGTAGGGAAAGAAGAAGAGGAAAATGAGGGAAAAAGAAAGGAAAGAAGTGCCAAAATCAAATTGGGAGAGGGAGAAAAAAGTAAATAAATAAATGAACAAAAAATAAAATAAAATTTTAAAAAAATGGAGACGAAGAAAAAGAAAAGAGAAAGAGATAGAAAGTCAGAGAGTAAAGAAAGTGGATAAGAGAGAAAAGGGGAACAAAATTGAGATATCAGGAGAAAACTCCAATAGAACAGTCACTAATCCCAATAAACACCAGCAACCAGTACCTAGAGATTAATACAAACTACAAGTAATAACTGGTATCGAGGGAGGCGAGGGAAAAGAGAGGTAAAAAACAAAGCAAGCAAAAAGCAAAATGAAACAAGTAGCATAAGCTAAAACAATCTCACGAAAAAGTGCAAAAAATTGATATAATCACTGTTCAGGCAAATAGCAACAAAAGGACATAGAGAAAAAGCAACTTTTTGGCTAGTGAAGAGAAGAAGAGGGAGGTTTGTATGGACTTGTAGTAGGGGACTTGAAATTAGATATATAAGTGGCGTGAAATTTTAACCAGGTAAAGAGAAAGAATAGGGAGAATCTGAAGTTGGAAAAGGGAAAGAGAAAGAAGAAAACAAAATGGGGAAAGTTAGTAGGAAAGTGTTGTCATAAAGGTAGACTTGAGATGGAGTAAAATTATGCTAAAGGAAAGATGAAAATAGAAAGTAGAATTCTAATCCCAAAGTAAAATAAAGAGAAAACAAAATGACACTTTTTCCCCCCAAAAAGGTAAAATACTAGTAGTAATAATACTAGTTGAGAATAAAAATGTAATAATTAAAAAGGTAAAATCAATTGAGGTGGAAAGAAAAAATAGTTTTTTAATTAAAATATGTAAAAATGAAAAATAAAAAAAATTAAGAAAAGAAGAAAAAAAAATAAATAGAATGGTCATTCACTTGCACTATTATTCTGATTGGCACTCCTGTTTCCCAGTAGGGAAGGTATTGCAGTTCCTTGTGTTCCACTGTTGGTGTTTTAATCTTTCTTCTTTTTGTGGTTATGTGAGAGTCAATTTGTGTGTCATCCACTCGGTGGCAGTGTTTTGGAATTGACCTCTGAGACAAAGCACAGGACCTCTCTAGGCTGTGCTCAGATCCTGCTACTCTGTGGTTCTCAAAACCAGTTTGTGGGGATTTTGCAGCCTGGACACTGTAATAACTCCCGTGCTGTCCCTCTGCCTCAGATAAAAACGAGTCGTTTTTCCAGAGCTCCCCTCTGTTAACAGCTCTGTGAGTTTGCCTCCACACTTAGGGATCACGCCCTGCCCCACCTCCGCGGACCTCTCCAGAGGCAGCTTTCCCACAGCGCGGTTCCCACAGTGTTCATGTCTTTCTTCTGCGGGGCAGGAGACCTCACCTTATCCCAGGCAAAATCTGACCTTTCTGTGTGCCTTGTGGGTCTCTGAATCCACCACGTGTCTGCACCGATTGGAGAGCGGTGTTCTGGGTCCCAGGCTGTTTGGTGGGTGCTTCAGCCGAAGCTTTCAGACCACCGCAGACATCCACCTCCCTCTGCAAGATGGCTCGGTCTCCGTGTTCGGGCTGGTGGCTGGCCGACAAAAACCCCGGGGCAGTGGGGCTGCCTGGCCAGGAGAGCCCCATCCAGCAGTTCCCCGCCTTCTCCTGGAGGATAACTGACTCTTAACTTGCCAACAAACACTCCCAGTGTGACTCTCAGCCGCTCTCTCTCCTTCTGCCCAGCGACAAAGCTCCAGATGCGTCTGTCTATTCCGCCGCCATTCCCCCCCCCACACACACACACTTCTTCTTTTCCAATTTGGGTGCTTTTTATTCCTTCTTCTTGTATAATTGCAATGGCTAATACTTCTAGTACTATTTCAAACAGGAGTGGTGAGAGTGGGCATCCCTGACTTGTTCCTCTTCTTAGGGGAAATGGTATTAGTTTTTGCCGATTTTGTGTTTGCTGTGGGTTTATCACATATAGCTTTCATTATGTTGAGGTATGATCCTTCTATCCCATCCTTGTTGAGAGTTTTTATCAAGAAAGGGTAATGAATTTTGTCAAATGCTTTTTCTGCATCAATTGATATGACTATGTGATTTTTATCTCTCAATTTGTTTATGTGATGTATCATGTTTATTGATTTGCGAATATTGTACCATAGTTGCATTTCTCTGATAAATCCTACTTGGTAATAGTGTATGATTTTTCTCATGTATTGCTGAATCTGATTTGCTTGAATTTTGGTTAGGATTTTAGCATCTATGTTTGGCCTGTAATTCTCTTACATTGTGTTGTCTTTATCTGGTTTTGATATTAGGGTGATGTTGGCTTCATAGAAGGAGCTTGGAAGTGTCTCTTCTTCTTGAATTTTTTGGAATAGTCTGAGGAGGATAGATTTTAATTCTTCCTTGAATGTTTGGTAAAACTCCCCTGTGAAGCCGTCTGGCCCTGGGCTTTTGTTTGCTGGAAGCTTTTTGATGACTGCTTCAATTTCTTCCATTGGGAATGGAGTTCCTTTGTCCTATTGAGATGTTTAGATGATCCCTGATTGAGTTTTTGAAGGTTATATTTTTCTAGGAATATGTCCATTTCTTCCAGGTTGTCCAGTTTGTTGGAATAGTGTCATTCATTGTATTTTTAAACAATCCTTTGTATTTCGGTGGGGTCAGTTGTTATTTCACCTCTTTCATTTCTGATTTTGTTTATTTGGGTCCTCCCAGTTTGCTTCTCGGTGAGCCTGGCTAGAGGTTCATCAATCGTGTTTATCTTTTCAAAGAACCAGCTCTTGGGTTTGGTTGATTTTTTTGTATTGTTTCTTTATTCTCTATGTCGCTTTTCCCCGTTCTGATTTTTATTATTTCCTTCCTTCTGCTTATACTGATCTTTTCTTTATTTAATAAATCTTTATTGCTCAGATTGTTACAATTGTTCCTCTCCCCCACCCCATTGCTCCCCTCCATGTAGCTGCCACTCCTCCCTTTGCCCTTACCTCACCCCATTGTCCTCATCCATAGGTGTATGATTTTTTTCCAGTTTTTTTCCCACACCCCCACACCTTTTTCCCCTGAGAATTGTCAGTCCACTCCATTTCTATGTCCCTGATTCTATTGTATTCACCAGTATATTCTGTTCATCAGGTTTCAAATCACTTGATTTTTAGATTCACTTATTGATACATATGTATTTGTTGTTCCTAATTTTTATCTTTACCTTTTTCTTCTTCTTCCTCTTCTTAAAGAGTACCTTTCAGCATTTCATATAATACTGGTTTGGTGTTATACTCCTTTAGTTTTTCTCATCTGTGAAACTCTTCATCTGCCCTTCAATTCTGAATGCTAGCTTTGCTGGGTAGAGTAACCTTGGTTGTAGGTTCTTGCTATTCATCACTTTGAATACCTCTTGACACTCCCGTCTGGCCTGCATAGTTTCTGTTGGAAAATCAGCTGACAATCATATGGGTGCTCCCTGGTAGGTAATTAACTGTTTTTCTCTTGCTGCTTTTAATACTCTCTTTTTGTCTCTGGCTCTTGGTATTTTAAGTATGATGTGTCTTGGTATGGAATCTTTGGATTCCTTTTGTTTGGGGTTCTGTATGCTTCCTGGACATGTAAGTATATTTCTTTCATAAGGTGGGGGAAATTTTCATTCATTATTTCTTCAAATAGGTTTTCAGTATCTTGCTCTCTCTCTCTCTCTCCTTCTTGCACCTCCATAATTGTGATGTTGGTACACTTGAACTTGTTCCAGAGGTTCCTTACACTATATTAATATTTTTGGATTCTTTTTTCTTTTCCAATGGAGTGTTTTCTGGTTCTTTGTATTTCAGATCTTTGACTTGATTCTTGCGTTGCTCTAGTCTGCTGTTAGGTCTCTGTATAATATTTTTATTTCAGTCAGTATATGTTTAATTTCTAGTTGGTCCTTTTTCATCTCCTCTTGGGTCTTGCTAAAGTTATCCATCTTTTCCTGGAAATTCTTGAAAAACCTTATAACCATGGTTTTGATCTCTATATCCAGTATTTTGTTTTCCTGCATTTCTTTCATTTGTGATCTGTTCCTTGGTCTCCACATTTTCGCTGCTTCCCTGAGTTGGTAGAGTAGCTTTGTGTGCTAGGTGTCCTATATGGCCCAGTGGCTCCAGCTTCCCAGTTACCTGAGGTGGACTCTCTTGCTGCACCCCTTTGTGGACTGTGTGTACAGCCTTGTTGTAGTTAAGTCTTGATTGTTGTTGGTATCACTGGGGAGAAATTGACCTCCAAGTCGATTGGTTGTGAGGATCAGTTGTGTCTACACTGGGAGAACTCCTGTGCTGGAGTCAACCTTATGATACAAGACTTGCATGATTGCAAAAGCCTCTGTGTTTAGCTTGGATGGGGCAGAATCTCAGGGCTGAGCAGATGACCTTGGCTTCCCCTCAGCCCTGCTTTACATGGCCCCAGGGTGTCAGTGTAATCGCTGCAGCCCTCTCTGCACACTCATGCTCGTGCACCTCCAGGCCTCTGCGTTTCTGGCTCCTCTGAGTTTCTGTGCACTCCTCCCTTTTCACAGTCCAGACTCCCCCCTTATCAGTCTCACCCATAACTGGGGTTCAGTGCCATAGGATAAGGGTTTTAGTGCAGTTGGGAATCTCCATCTCCCTCCCACCTGAGGAAGCTAGCCAAGCACTCTACTGCCCACTCTCTCCACGTGCGTGTCTCTGTGCCTCAGCTTTTTGCAGCTCCTCTGAGTCTCTGTGAGCCCCACTCTTTCCTTCCAGTTGTAGATTTCCACTCAGCCAACTTTCCTATGGTTCTGGATGATGTCCATTCTTTTAGTTGTAGTTTTGAAATTGTTGTGCAAGGCAGCAGTTTAGGTGTTCACCTATGCCACCATCTTGGTTTCTCTCGGGATTGATGTTTCTTTGCTGATTTTTTATTTAGAGGATTTGTCCATTGATGATAGTGGGGTATTAAAGTCTCCTACTATGATTGTATAGCAATACAATGTCTCCCTTGATATCCTCCAGGAGATTTTCTATGTATTTGGGTGCTCCTGTATTGGATGGATATATGTTTACCAGTGTTATGTCTTCTTTTTAGATTGTTCCCTTTAGTATTATAAAGTGGCTTTCTTTATCTCTTGTTATGTCCTTCACTTTGAGATATAATTTGTCAGATATAAGTATTGCTACCCCACTTTCATCCACCACTTATATATCATTTTTTTCATTTCCATTCACCTGAAAACCCTTTTTCCATTCCTTCACCTTCAGTCTGCATCTTTTTTTTCTGAGGTGGGTTTCTTGTAGAGAGCAGATATATGGGTCGTGTTTTTTATACAATCTGTTACCCTATGTCTTTTGATTGGGGCATATAATCCATTTACATTTAAAGTTATTATTGAGAGGTACTTATTTGTCACCATTTGTATTTTTTACACCTGTGTCCTTTCTTCTTCTATTTTTTTTTTTTTACAGCAGACCCTTTAGCATTTTTTACATTGCTGGTTTGGTGGGAATAAATTTCCTTAGTCCTTTTTTGTCTGTGAAGCTCCTGATTTCACCTTCAATTTTGATTTATAGCCTTTCTGGGTACAGTATTTTTGGATTCAGACCCTTCTTTTGCATGACTTTGTGTATTTCATTCCATTCCCTTCTGGCCTGATGATTTCTGTTGAGAAGTCAGTCGCTAGTCTGATGGGGGTTCCTTTGTAAGTAACTTTCTGTCTCTCTCTCTGGTTACTTTTAAGATTTTTATTTTGGCCAAAACCAGTTTGACTCAGTGGATAGAGCGTCAGCCTGCGGACTGAAAGGTCCCAGGTTTGATTCCGGTCAGGGGCCTGTATCTTGGTTGTGGGCACATCCCCAGTAGGGGGCATGCAGGAGGTGGCTGATCTCGATCTCTCTCTCTCATTGATGTTCTAACAGGTTTTCTATTCCTTGCTCAATTTTCTCTCCTTCTGGCACCCTTATTATGCAGATGTTTTATTTTATGTTGTCCCAAAATTCCCTTACGCTCTCCTTCTGCTTTTTAATTTTTTTTCTAGAAGCTGCTCTACTTGGGTACTGTTTCTTACCTTGTCTTCTAGTTCACTGATGTGGTCCTCTGCTTCTTCTATCCTATTCTTTATGTTCTCTATTGAGCTCTTTACAGAAGCAATGTCATTTTTCATTTCTTCTTGGTTCTTCTTCATTTCCTCTTGGTTCTTACTCATTGTCGAATTTGTCTTCCATTCTTTTCAGCCACCTCATGACCATTTCTTTGAATTCTTTCTCTGACACGTTGCTTGCCTCCATATTGTTTACTTCCTTTTCTGGTGATGCCTGCTTTTCTTTCATATGTGTGCTGTTTCTTTGTTTCCCCCTGGTCTCTCTTCTCCAGGTGTCTGGTTATGTAGTTTTCTCTCTCCTACCTGAGTTGATTTGAAGCCACAAAATACAACATAACTAGATACAACACACAAGGCACTGAACAGAAATGTATTCACAATGTTAATAACCACAAATAAAGGTGTCCATCACAGAGAGGCAAATGAAGGGACACGAGAGAAAGAAGAGATAAAAGAAAATTTAAAAAAGGAAATAAAGGAGTGCCAAAATGAAATTGCACGGAAAAAGAAGTGAGAGAGTAAAGTAAGGGGATAGGAAAGGGAAGGGGAACAAAGTATATGGGGAGAAAACTCCAATATAATAGCCACTAATCCCAACAAATGCCAACAACTAGTACCTGGAGATTAACACAAACTACAAACAACAACTATATCAAATGAGGTGAGGGAAAACAGAAGCAATAAACAAACAAAAACAAAGCAAACAGAACAAAACAAAACAAGAAGAATAAGCAAAACGATCTCACAAAAAAAGCATAAAAATTGATATAATCAACATTCAAGAAATAACAAAAGGACAGTGAGAAAAACAATTTTTGGATAGTGAAGACAGAGAAGAGAGGGGTATGTATGGACTTGGAGGAGGGGATTGGAAATTAGATATATAAGTAGGGTGAAATTTTAACAGGGGGTAAAAAGAAAGAATAGGGAAAATCTATTTCCTAAAGTAGGAAAAGGGTTAGAGAAATAGAATAACAAATGGGGAAAATTTAGGAAGAGAGTGATGGCATAAAGGTAGAGTTGAGATAGAGTAAAATAATGCTAAAGGAAAGATGAAAATAGAATGTAGAACTCTAATCTCAAAGTAAAATAGAGAAAATAAAATGACACTTTTTAAAATAAAAAGTTAAAATAGTAGTAGTAATAATACTGATTGAAAATAAAAATTTAATAATTAAAAACATAAAATAAAGTGAGGAAAATAAAAAAATATTAGTTTCTTAAGTAAAAGATTAAAAAAATAGAAATAAAAAAGTAAAAAATAAAATAAAAGATAAAAAAATAGAATGTGCAGTAGTGAAGGTCTTTCACTTCCTCTATTGTTCAGTTTGGCGTGCCTGTTTCCTAGTCAGGACAGCATCGCAATTCCCTGTGTTCCACTGCTCCTCAGTGTTGTAAGCCAGTCCTGATTTTTAAGCAGTCAGTATGTCTTAATTTCTTGTAATTCTTTATTTGTGATTACACAAGAGTCATTTTGTGATTCAGCCCATGGGTGGCAGTGTTTTGGATTGACCTCTGAGACTATAGGTCCTCTCTAGCCTGTGCTTGGGTCCTGCTTTCCCTGTGGCACTCAATACCAGTTTGTGGGAGTAGGCTGCCCCAGAGCTGGTTCTTTGATAGTCACTCCCCCTCTGATCCCTAGGTTCCATTAAAACAACTTTCTCTTGCAGTCTCTTAGCATGACCCCAACTGGGTGGTCCTATGTATTAGGGTCAGCAATCAGAAGCAAGAATCTGAAGCGGAAAGAGAGCAAGTACGCAAACTCCCTTTCCCCCTCATGTCCAAGCAGCAGGCACACTTTTAAAACTCCCAGGCTGTCCCTCTACATCAGGTCAAAATGGCTTGCTTTTTAGAGATCCCCTCTGTTAGCCGCTTTCAGGACCCCCTTCCACATTCAGGGATCACACCAGGCCCAACAGCCACGGATCTCTCCAGGTGCAGACTCCCCCTGGTCCTCTAGTTCCCGCAGTGCACATGATTCTCTGTCCTACTGAATCAGAAATCTCGCCTCATCCCAGGCGAAATCCGACCTTTCCGTGGTGGAGTGTAGAGCTCCTCTGAATCCTGAGTGTTTGTGCCAATTGGGGACTGATGTTCTGAGGTTTGCAGCTGCTTGATGGGTGCCACAGTTGTAGATTCTCAGGCTTCTGATAACATCAATCTTCTCCTTCAAGATGGCACCTCTCCGTGTCCAAGCTGGCTGCCAGTATTATCCAAAAATGGCTTTTAAATATTACATTGTATAAAATGAACAATTACTTACTTATAAAGGCAAGATTGGTATTCTGGTATCTTTGTGTGATTATCTGGTTATTTTCTCAGGATAGGTTATTTTTTTTAAATTTAATCTTTATTGTTGAAAGTATTATAGATGTCCCCTCTTTACCCCATCAGGATAAATTATTGAAAGTGAAAATTTTGAGTCAAAAGCTTTCATAAATAACATTAAAGTATTTTTAAAATACAAAAATACTTAAACATAAGTGAGAAAAAAAATGAAAAACAATTCTCCCTGCTATCTCTGTCTCTTTTTCTCTAGTTGTGCTCTCCAGAGGCAACCAGTATTACAAGTTTCTTGAGGTCAAAGGATTTAAATTTAAATACATACTACCAATTTGCCTCCCAGAAAGATTGTACAGATTTACACTCTTATCAACTCTGCATGCCTTCACCAATTTTTAAATCCTCTGTCCTTGCCTCTTCACATTTTTCCTTCAATACCCTATGCTGACTCACAAATCTCTATCTAACCCTAGTCACACCCTTGAGCTCCAAGCCAGTATTTCTAGCTGCCTGCTGACAATCTCCACATGGATATCATATAGACACCTCAGATTTATCTAAATTGAGCTCATTGTCTTCCCCTCTCAAACGTACTTTCTCTAATTTCAATGTTCAGTGTTCCTTGATGGTGCCAGCATCTACGTAGTTACCTAAATCGGAAACCTAGGAGTTATTTTCAATTTCTTTCTTCCCTCAATAATAGCTAATAGTTACTGAACATTTGCACATAATTTATTTTATTGAATTCTCATAAAAGCTCCAGAAGCAGTTTTATTCTTATAATTTCCATTTTACAGATGAGGAAAACTGCTTGGATAACTTGCTCAATGTTATACAGCTAGCTAGGAAGCAGGGCTTTAAACCCACGTAGCCTAAGTCCATAGCTCATATGCTTAAGCGTTATACTACGTCTACTCAGATACAAAGTCGTATCTATTTCATTTCTTCCATCTCAGTGCTATCTCTTCTCCTTTCTCCATTCCCGAAGTCACCATCTATTCCAGTTGTCAGCAAACTGCGGCTCTGTGAGCCACATGACACTCGCAAGCCGCAGTTTGCCACTCTGTTGACTGAGTTTGCCGACTACTGCCTAAGTCATTACCCTTACCCAGGAGTTTTGACTTCAGGTTAAAGACATTAGTACATTATTAAAATGTTTTTAAGTGTTTTTCCCTAAGGCAGTGGTCAGCAAACTCATTAGTCAACGGAGCAGCAAACCTCAGCTCTCGAGCCGCAGTTTGCCAACCACTGACCTATTCCAAATGCTATTGGCGACACTCTCATAGTCACATTTGATTCAAATGTATCTTCCATGTTTCCTGAAAAGTAATCCTTGTAAAACACAAATCTGACCGTCTTTTTTCCTGTGAAGATACTTCAGTGTCTCCCTATCACCTACATTATAAAGCCAAAGATCATAAAGAAGGATCACTCTCATCTGCCCATCCCTAGCCAGCCTACTTCTCTAAGAACTTCCATAACATCCTTTGAATTGATGATAATTGCTTAAAAATAATCATGCTGTAGTTTATCAGATGACTTTGAATGTTACTCCCTCTGCAGAAAATTACCTTTCCCTATTTCCATTCTGATTTATCCTTTATGTGCTTTCATGTGTGTCAAACTCAGATGTTTCCTTCTCCTGGAAGCCTTCCCTAATTCCTCCAATTATTCATGTCCTATGTGCTGCTTTGAACATTCACTTATTTTGTATTTGTAGTTTTATTTACTTCTCTCCTTTTCTAGAATGTTAACTCTTTGAGGGCAGTGACTCTTATTCAACTCTAGGTCTTTAGTGTTTAGCATGGTACCTGGCACATAGTAGTTAACAGATATTGGTTAAATTGAATTAAATAACTTGTGACATTATAGGGCCTTGTACTCTGTTGAAAGAATTTCGGCCATCATTGATACAGAACTTTTTTTTTTTTCTGAGCAGAAGAAGGCAGGTACAGGGAGGGAAAAAGAATGACCTAAAATCACCATCCTTAATGTGGGGCACTACTCCTTCATGTGGACCATGTGCAAGTTAGTAATATATTCATGTTTCTATAGACATTCTCATGTAGACATGTATTTTATCTCCATTATGGGCTGCAAGTAATCTCATAGTGCCAAGTATGGAGTTCTGCAGAGTAGAGATAGAAAGTATGAAATAAATGCCCTCAATTTGCTGAGAAACATATCTGAATACAGCTTGGTTTCACTCTTATGTGGCCACAAATTGAGGATGAAGATATACCCACATTTTCCTGAAAAGTGAGAATAAGAAATCATCTTTGTTCACTCCATCCTTGCTGCTTCCCTGGTCCCATAGATAGCACTCAACTGCCCATGGCAGGAACTGAAACTATCAGTGGCACGAGAAGCAGGGCTGCATTTTAGGTTCTCACTACTTTATTGGGATCCCACCCTCTGGAGAACACCCTTCTACTTTCGCACAAAACCCTGCCTTATTCAGGTCACGAGGTTTCGGCCTATCACTGTAGGACCCTAGCGTGCAGGGCAGTGCCCACTGCTGATTGATACATGCCCGTTCTAAGACAATCTCTTGGGCTGAGGAGCAGCGATTTAGCGTGTCCTGCCAGTAGTACCTCCCAGGATACTGAGTGGCGCGTTCTGGGCCGCAAACACCGCCCAGAAGTCTGAATGAAGTCTCTGCAGTACAGTACTCCCAGTTTTCAGCAAGGCTGCTATTCAGTGTGGGCCCTGGGGCCGGACGACGTGCGCGCGCGTACGTGAGTACGTCCTGCGTGGGCGCGCGCGTGCGCGGTGCCGCAGTCTGTGGGTTGGCTGGTTATTTTGCAAGCGGGAGGGGTCTTGCGCGCTCCTGCCTCCAGCCTGTGTTCCCCAACCCCCTTCCGTGGTCCCGGTCTCTCCTTTGGAAAGATGTCGGACATTGCCGTAGCTGACACTCGGCGCCTTAACTCGAAGCCACAGGACCTGACCGACGCTTACGGGCCGCCAAGTAACTTCCTGGAGATCGACATCTTTAATCCACAGACGGTGGGCGTGGGCCGCGCGCGCTTCACCACCTATGAGGTTCGCATGCGGGTGAGTCACGGGGTGAGGGAGACAGCTGAGGGGAGGACCGACCAGCTAGGCGGGGAGGGCTGGGGGGGAGGGAGAGACTGTTGCGGGGGCTCCTAACGGTGCAGAAGACGCTTGAAGGGGTCTTTGGGGGCTCGGGGCTGAATGGGTTTGGAGGGAGGTTTGCAGACTCGGTTATGATCCGAGGTTACAGAAAACCTGAGGGGATATCAGACCGGGTGAGGGAAAACAAGTACCCATGAGCCAGAAGTGAAGTATGGTCAGACGCGGTGAGATGGATGGAGAAGCTTGAGTGAGCAATGTAAGGAAATAGGAATCGTGACTGTAGCAACAGAGGAGGGAAGGAAACGTGGAAGAGGGCTGGGGGATAGAAAGCCAATGTGAGATATCGCTGGGACCCATAACTAAATTAGGTTGTGGGAAGTTAGTCTGAAGAGGGAGGACCGGAAGGCCCGGCTTCTTCCTAATGCGGTCTTCTTGAGCTGATAAAGTTAAGCAAAGCTTGGATTAAAGGGAAGATAAGATTCCAGGAAAGACTGGGCTTGGTGAAGCGGGAATAACAAAGGGAGTCTCCTAGAGACTGAGTGCTTCTCAGACTTGTGTAGAATTAGCATCTGAAGGAGAAGTGTTTTCAGTTTAAGTTTTCTCAGGTACCACATGCTGTTTCTCAGTGTGAAACCTGGCCTTGCACTGGGATTGGTGGGTTGTCAGTCGCTGCTCATGCTGTGCTTAACCTTTAGATTTGAAATATACAAAGTGTTCATTTCAATATTTATTGGCTTTCGATTGTTGGTTTTTTTTGTGTGTGTATGAATGGCCATTTGCCCTTTCTGTCCTAGATTAACCTTTGGATTCAGACCCTGGTCTGTAGTTACTTTAATTTATGACATTTCAGGACTGCCCCAGGAGTGGCTTCTTCCAGTGTACTTTATTCTCCCGTTCTTAGTCCACAATGCAAGGATGGAATGTGCAGGTAGAGTACATGGTTTGCATGTTCTTTGCCAGTTGAAGTGGTTATAGGCAAAAGAGTTTAAGAATCCTTTTCTAATTCTTCTTATGTTTTCTTCTCAGACTAGAGGGCCAGAATATTATCTGTGGACAGCATGCTGCTCAAACAGCATTTGAAGATCTAAAAAATTGTATGTGTTTTCATTTTTGAATGGATGAATTGAAAGAGAGTATTTGATCTCCTACCTGGCCATTGAAATTCCAAGTTTGATAAAGTTCAAACTGAAGAAAGAAAAACAAATAGGAGAGGGGGAGAGAGAGAGAGAGAGAACTCATCTATACAAGAACTATTTGAAAAACTATTTGAAATCATCTTTTTGGGGAAGAATGGAACTTAGATCCCTCAAAATATGGTAAAAGCTAGGAAGCCTGGGTATAACTTGTTCAGTGTAAGGCCTCTGCTATGGAATTTTGGATGAACCAGTTCTCTACCTCAGGCATTATAATAGCAACAGGGACTGTTCATCTAATGCCTACTATTTGCCTGGCACTGAATTAGGTTTTAGTTTCCAAATCTTTACAAAAAACAACATTTTACACATAGGAAACTGAGGAGGAATGCAGCTTAAGTAACTTGCCCAAGTACACATAGCTAATAAGTAGCAGGGCTGGGATCTGAACCCAGTTCTGTCTGACTCTTTCCACTCCTTTGTAGTTTCTTTGGCAATGCTTAGTCGAAAAACTTCAGCATGCAGAGTTTTTCTATCAGCTAAGCTTTTTATCATTCCTTTCCACAATTTCTAATTATGGTGATAATAGGGTCGGTGGCAGTTCCTAGTTCTGTGGGTTTGAGTTAATTTGTGTTGTTTATGTGAGTATGTATAGCTATAGAGCAAGCATGTCAAACTCAAAGGCTAACGTGGACCAAATAAGGTTTAAGTTTATGTGGGCGACAAAAACAAAACAAAACCCAAAAGTTTCAATTTTGTTTCTTTTTAAAAAAATATATTTTATTGATTTTTTACAGAGAGGAAGGGAGAAGGATAGAGTTAGAAACATCAATGAGAGAAAGACATCGATCAGCTGCCTCTTGCATGCCCTCTACTGGGGATGTGCTTGCAACCAAAGTACATGCCCTTGACCTTTCAGTCTGCAGACCAATGCTCTATCCACTGAGCCAAACCGGTTTCGGCCAAAAGCTTCAATTTTCATAGAAACAGGTTTATTTCAATAGAGACATGCTGAATTCAAAGGGCTAAAATAAATGAGTAATCATTAACATAAAATAATAGAATATTTTATTAAAAATATTTTTTCTTGAACATTAACTTGCCAGACACTGAATAACTGCAACTGCACAAATTAATAAGCGTAACACAAATAAACTTATTTTTCTTGTTTTCCAAAAGTGAAATATTTCCTGTTGCGCATACCAAACAACTCAGTACAAGATTAATGATGTGGCAATCAGTGCTAAAATAGTTGCTGCTAGTATTAGTGGAGAGAAATGGTGTGCCTGTGCCTAAGGCACGTAAGGGAAATGAATGCAACACAGTTATACTAATCAGTCATTAGCAAACGACATAGTTTTTATTTATTAATAATTATGTATAACAGGATATTATAAAAATTAACTTAGAGATTTTTATTAAAATGGTTTTTACATTCAGTTATATTGTTTGGGCTGCAAAAATATTCATTTTGGGCCGCAAGTTTGACATGCTTGCTGTAGAGGCTTTTAATGTTTTGGACTCTGTTTTGGGGAAAAGTTGCTAAAATAATATGGTTTTAAATTGCTATTTTAAATGATTGATCATGGTAGGCATTATAGAGTGCATGTGATTCAGAGTCGGACTTTGGGAGTTAGACATTGTGAATGGAAGAAGCAGATGGCACTGACTTTTTTTCTGTGTATAAAAGCTGTTCTCTTTCATTTTGCTCTGTAAAGAATTCTTTCCCTCCCTTTCCCCCAAAGAAGTGAAGAGTCTAGAGAGGTGTCCTGGTGACTTGACTTGATGTGTATGGGAATTTTCAAATGTCATTTGTCCTGCAGACTTGAACTTTTCCTTTTCTCTCCTATCCGTTGACTGTGTTGATCAGAGCCAAAGTACTCTATAACCTGTACTACACAATCTTGCCATGATTTGTAGATTGGAGCTGGGAGATTATCCTATATAATAAAAGCCTAATATGCAAATTATCCCATTGAGCGGTCATTCAACTGGAAGTTTCATCGGGAGTTCAACCGCTTGCTATGATGTGTGCTGACCACCAGGGGACAGCGCGGAACATGGCGGGTGTCAGTGACGTGACTGACGCTGGCAGTGGGTGGCAGTGGAGGCACTTCCAGTCCCTATGGGTCCTGATGAGAGAGTGGGGCCACAGCGGGATGGTGGAGCAGGTGAGCAGGCGGTGCCAGGTCAAGGTGGGTGTGAGTGGTGGTGGGAGTCTGGGGGGCGGGGCCACTGCCCAGCTCCCAGGTGCTGAGGAAGCTGGGTGGGGAATGCCCCCAGCCCCAGGATGGTGGAACAGGTGAGAGGGTCGTGGCAGGCCAAGGTGGGGTACCAAGCAGGGCTGTGGGACTGTGAGGCTGGGGGTGCAAGCTGGGGCCTGATTTCTGTAGGCCACCCTGAGGGACCCCACCCATGCATGAATTAATGCACTGGGCCTCTAGTCCTAAAACATAGCCCCTTAGACAGCTAGGTGCTGAGATGAAAGGCCATTTTTGTCACCATCCTGTGGGGGTAGGGAAAGAACATTATTTTTGTGAGTCAAAGGAGGAAGTTTATAGAATGGTAGTGGGTGGTTTGGTTGTCTGGGAAGAATCTACTCAGCCTTTTCTTTGGTCCTTTTTAAAAAATATATTTTTATTGATTTTAGAGAGGAAGGGAGAGAGAGTAGAAACATCAATTATGAGACTCATTGATCAGCTGCTTCCTGCACGACCTCCACTGGGGATTGAACTGTGACCTCCTGGTTCATAGATCCATGCTTAACCACTGAGCAACACTGGCCAAGCTAACTTTCTTTTCTTGCAGGATTATTTCACCCCCCTCCGGCTTTTGTGAGATATAATTGACATTGTATAAACTTAACTTTTAAAATGTGATGATTTGATACACATATATTTTTCTTGCAGGATTCTGAGAATGTTTTTTATAATGATTTATCTTGAATAGTTAATACAGGCACATAGTACAAAAATGAAAAGATATAAAAAAGGTATGCTATAAAAATTAAGTCGTCTTCTGCCCTCCAAAGGTTCAACTACTGTTTCCAGTTTCTTATTTATTCTTCTAAAGAACAGTTTAGATAATAAAATACTACTTTATATGTATCCACTCTACTTTAACTCATTGACATTCATTCCTCAGGTAGACTTGTAACTTATGTATATTGGCCAGTTATTTGGCTTTTGATTACTTATATCTAGACCTGGTTCCTGAAAAGGTAATTTCCAGGCTTGAGGATTACAAAGTGTGATGTAGTGAGGACTATATGAAGCTCTAGCATAGCTCCAAAATGCTCTGTTCCTCACCTGAGGCAGTTGTGGAGAAAGAAAAATTAGTTCATTTTATTTCCATCTGCTGATCTGAATTGGCTGGTAGGAAATATAGTCAGCATTAATACATGTGGTTGGCCATTTCCATTTGGAACTTCCAGACAAGAGTTAGAATCAAGGCTTTTTATTTGTTGAGGATCCATGTTGTCATTCGAGTCTTAGGAAAATTCTCAATGATTAAGAGGTGAGAATAAGCTGATTTATATCAGGGAGTAAGCTATGCTTAACTAACTTAATGTAATTGCTATTTCTGCTGCAGTCTAGACCAGTGGTTGGCAAACTCATTAGTCAACAGAGTGGCAAATCGTGGCTCGTGAGCTGCATATGTCTTATGAGCCGCAGTTTGCCGACCACTGGTCTAGATGAGGAGAGGATAAACATATATAGGGCCTCTATTACTCAATTGAATACTTATTGAATACCTTGTATAGCTGTATTTAAGGGGATGCAGAAGTAATCATGGCTTTTGATTTCAGTGAAATTATAGGTAGGTAGCAAGGTGAGCATCCTATATAATAAAGAGGTAATATGCAAATTGACTATCACTCCAACACACAAGATGGCTACCACAAGATGGCCAGTAGGGGAGGGCGATTGTGGCTGATTAGGCCAGCAGGGGAGGGGAGTTGGGAGGGACTAGGCCTGCAAGAGAGGGCAGTTGGGAGCGATCAGGCCTTCAGGGGAGGGCAATTAGGGGTGACCGGGCCAGCAGGGGAGGGCAGTTGGAGGCGATCAGGCCTGCAGGGGAGGGCAATTAGGGGTGACCAGACCTGCAGGGGAGGGCACTTAGGGATGACCAGACCTGCAGGGGAGGACAGTTAGGGGTGACCAGACCTGCAGGGGAGGGCACTTAGGGGTGACCAGACCTGCAGGGGAGGACAGTTAGGGGTGACCAGGCCTGCAGGAGAGGGCAGTTAGGAGCAATTGGGCTGGCAGGGGAGCAGTTAGGCGTTGTTCAGGCTGGCAGGGGAGTGGTTAGGGGGTGATCAGGCTGGCAGGCAGAAGTGATTAGGGGCAATCAGGCAGGTGAACAGTTGGGAGCTAGCAGTCCTGGATTGTGAGAGGGATGTCCAACTGCCTGTTTAGGTGGGATTGGGCCTAAATGGGCAGTCAAACATCTCTCGAGGGGTCCCAGATTGGAGAAGGTGCAGGTTGGGCTGAGGGACACTCTCCCCCTTCACGAATTTCGTGCACTGGGCCTCTAGTGATACATAAAACTATAGTACTTAATACTAAAGTATAATTGTTAAAAATGATTAAAAAATAAAGTACTAGTAAAGTTGGCATAGGCATTCATAGGAAAATGGAGGCCAATAAATTAAGCAGGTATTGACAGGAAAGATTTCCCAAATAAAATGGACTTGAGCTGGAATTTGTAGATAGAAAGGATTTGGACAGGAAAATCAGAGGAAGGCATACCTTTGAGGTGCTTATCTCATGTTTCTTACAGGGAACTTAAATTCACTTTTCAATTGAAAATGTAATACATGCACATGATAAATTCAAATTGTACAATAAAAAATATGACCTACCCATTTCAATTGTCTAATATTATTCAAAGGCAGTCACTATTAGAAGTATCTTTTCATAAATATTTTTATTCATAATTATAAATATATACATATGTACAAATCCCTTATTTATTTTTTTAAATCCTCACAGAAGGATTTTTTTTCTATTGCGTTTTATAGAGAAAGTGGAAGGGATGGAGGGAGAGAGGGAGAGAAATATTGATGTGAATGGGTATTGAACCTGCAAGTCAGGTATGTGGGTTGATTGGGAATGGAACCAGAGACCCTTTGGTGCATGTGCCAATGCTCTAACCACTGAACTCACTGGCCAGGGCTATTTTATTTATTTTTTAAATTTATTGGGGTGACATTGGTTAATAAGCTCACATGTTTCAGGTATACATTTCTATGATACAGGATCTGTATATTGCATTGTGTGCCCACCACCCAAGGTCTTCCATCACCATATATTTGGCTTCTCCAGCCGTTTACTAACCTCTCCCCATCCTTTTCCCTCTGGTAATCACCATATTGTTGTCTGTGCCCATGAGTTTTTTACATCCCACATATGAGTGAAATCATATGGTTGTTTCTTAGCTTTTTCTGACTGACTTACTCCACTTAGTACAATATTCTCAAGGTCTATTTGTTGTCCCAAATGGCAGTACAGTATTTCATGAACACTTTGGTTGTTTCCCTGTCTTGGCCACTGTGAACAGAGGCGTGTGTATATCTTTGTCAATAAATAAAAACTTTTCCAAGTTTTTTCTGGGTAGATAATCAGAAGAGGGATTGCTGGGTCACATGTTAACTGTATTTTTAATTTTTTGAGGAACTGTCATATTGTTTTCCATAATGGTTATACCAGTTGACATTTCAACCAGAAGTGAGTGAGAATTCCTTTTTCTTCACAACCTCTCCAACATTGTTATTACTAGTCTTGTTGACAGGTGAGAGGTGGTATTATAATTTTGATTTGCATTTCCCTAATAGCTAGTGAAGTTGAGCATCTTTTCATAATCTGTTGGCCATTTCATTTGTATGTCTTTGAAGAAGTGTCTGTTCAGGTTCTCTGCCCATTATTATTTTTTTTTTTGAGATTTATGTACGGAGTTTTCCATTTTTAACATTTGGTTAAACAAAATACATCTTTTGTAAACAAATCCAGCACAAGGCCAACAAAATCGGGGGTAAGGGAGAGTAAAAGCAAGAAAAACAAAAAGCCTAGGGTCACCCCTTATGGGCATCAGGGTCAGGCCTGCTCCCTTCCTTAAAGGAAATAGGGCTTCTTGCCCTTAGGCATCAGCGAGGGCCCTGTTCCTAAGCACCAGAATTGGATATGGACAGAGAAACCAGCCCTGAAATGTTAAGCGTCTTTGCATATCCCATTGGCTCATGGACTCTTAAGTGCATGGGGACTCCTTTGAAGTGCCGTGTGCACAGGCCCCAGCACACCGGAGAGGTTCTCTCCTCTCCTCAGGAAATGGCTTACTATCACTGACAGTGCCAATGGACCCAAGCTCCTGCTTATGACCATCAGCAAGGCTGGCTGGAACTTCTGGCTGGTGGTGGCTGGAATGTCATTGTGCAGGGATACAGAGCTGTCTGTGGAGCCAAGCAAGTCTGATGTAGAAAACGGGCCAGAGTTTGCAGTCAGTTGCTCAGACAGTGTAATGCAGTAGCCGCTTGGTGGCCTGTTACTCAGCGTAAAAAACGGCCTCGTTGGATTGAAGGTAAATGTGCAGAAAAAGTGCTGGTGTAAACATGCACTCCAGTCACAGTGGGGAGGAGAAAGCCTGGGGTTCGTCCTGTTGAACTTGCTCAGGTTTGACATGCAAGCCCCACGCTGGCTTTGCTGCTGGAGAGAAGTCTGGCTAGTGAGCAGCTCTCAGGCCTGCCAAGACCATTGACCCCAAAGGCCTGGAGGGCCATCCCTGCCTGCCCACCTGCCTTGAGGCAATGACGACTTTGGAGACGAGCAGGGCTGCCCCGCCTCCTCTAGCATTTCCCAAAGTTAGGAGAAAAGTGGCCTACTGCTATTGAAAGAGGTAGGGGTGATCGATTCTTAGTTGATTTGTAAAGGAAACTCGAGAAGATGACAGACCCAAGTCCTCTAACATAGTACATACAACCACCTAACTCGAGGACTCTGCTCACTATCGTGACTCCCAGCCTAGGACTTCCATTCCAGCTGTTCTCTTAATACTTCTCTCACCCAACTGCCTTACACGAGTGGAATTTGATGTCAAAGGCAGGCTCATTGTTTCCTGATTTGGTTGGTGTGGGCCAACAGTGAAAACTGCCCTTCTGCTTATCTTGTGCCCAGAGCCTCCGAATTTCATGAAATGGCAGGGACACTGCTGGAGTGAGGCAGGCAGGTAGCCCGTCACCGCCTGGTTTGGCCATGTCCTCTTAGGTATCTAGCTCACCCTGTCGTGCTAGAATGTTGCAGGATTCAGCCCCTCAGTGTGAAATATTAGAGAACTTTTCATTACAAAACTACAAGGACAGCCAGAAACCATCCTTAAAAATAGGAGAAGGGGTGGCATTGAGGGTTGCAGATGGCATGATATAGTGCTGCTGGGGTTTTCAAGATGGTTTCCTGAGAGGCCTTTTGCTCTGGGTCCTTCAAACCAGTCACACCAGCTTTGCGTGTCCTGTGTCTTCAGACCCACTAGTTGCCAGGAAAGGGGAAATGGAGGCAGCATCTCCAGGTAAGTCAGAGCAGCAGTGAACTCCAGCAGAGCCTCTGTCAAATCCTCAGAGGAAAGGGAAAAACAAGCTAGGAACTGCCCCCGGCCCCCTTTTTTCCTTGTCTCTTCAAATGAAACAAGGTCTTCCACTGCTTGTCCTAAGCACAGAGTTCCTACTTTCCTTTCCCAGGAATGAGGAGCGCTGGTTGGTTCTTGTAACATTTCACACCTCTGGCCTATTGCACACTGTCAGATCTGAGGAAAAACCCGATGAGATGTTTGGGGACTGTATAGGCCACAGCACATCATGGAGGATTGAGGGGTCGAGGTGAGGGCAGGTTGGCAGAACTGTTACATATCAGCCCTCCAACTCTGATGGACCTCCACCTCTTCTGGTACCACCAGCAGGAGTTCACAGTTCTTTCCTCGCAAATGATGTTTTAGAAATTTCCTGAGCTCGCTTTCGCCTCCAATCCACTTGGGCATCTTCAGTTTGGAGTCAAGGTTGTAGTAGGCACCACCCACCTCTCGAACACAGATCCAGTGCTGCCTTTTGAGAGGCAACTTCAGTGGACCCCAGCTCAGGCTGGAGGGCAGATTCATGATGAAGCCCATGACGTTAGTGAGAGCAATGGCACTGACATCCCTGCGTTTGTCCCACCAAACAGCTTCATAGCCTTTGGTCTGAAGTGCTGCCATAATGACGTTCACATCGTAGTTCCCATTTCCCAGCATGCTCTTCTTGTGGGGGGTCACCATGGTGTTTGGAGACAACCTCTGGAAAATCTCCTGCAGCGTGTCCCGCGTGAAGGCGCCGCCGTCCTGGAAGACGTTGTTGAGGGCGTGCAGGGCGTAGAGCTCCCTGCGCTGCTTCTCGTGGTAGATCTGGGGGGGCGCCGCCGCCGGGGGCAGCTCCGGGGACTTCGATTTGGCCTTGTCTCCCTTCCATGGCTCGCAACTCATGTTTTTCCCTTTCCCTGGGGTGTCCCAGAGAGGGCTCGAAACACCCTCCTCTCCCCCCTCCTGAGGAAGAAGGTAAGCAAGCAAGCTTCGGGGTCTTTTCGGGGTGCCTGAGGTCCGCCTTATTTCCTGGTGTCCATGATTTATGCCTTGTCACGGGGAGACAAGATTGGAATCAAAAGGAAAAAAAAACAAACAATCCACCTCTTCTCAATAGAAAAAACAAATAACTTTTGAATTAGTGTTGTTTTTTTTCCGCCACTAATGTCAAAGTGCAGAATTCTTTAAAAAAAAAAAAAAAGAAAAAATAGAAAACCTTAGACCTTGTTTCCCTTCTCCCCCCCCCCCCCCCCCCCCCCCCCCTGGGGGGGAAAAAAAAACCAAAAAGCCCACGATTTTCTTGCTGTGTTTTCCTTTGTAAAAAAAGCCAAGCAGGCCTCTCAGTGCAGGAGGACAGAAGGGAACCGGTCACATCGCTCCTTTTCTTCCATTTCTTCCCAACCGCGAAGCCTCAGAGCCAGGAGATGAGGCCTAGGGGCGGCACACACGCAGCGTCAACTCCGCGCGCCGGCTGGCCGAGGGGCATGGGTGGCTCGGGGGGCCTCCAGGACGCCTCTCCTCCATCCCCTCGGGGGCGGGGGTCCCCGCAGGGCGCGAGCCGGGGCGGGCGCGGCTCCCTCGGAAAGCGTGGACTCTCACCACCTTCCACCTTCGCCGCCGAGGCCCGAGGCAGGCTGCCCCCGGGATGCGCTCCAGGAGCACGCGCACCTCTGCCCATTATTTTTTAATTGGATTGTTTGTTTGGTGTTGGGTTGTTTGAGTTCTTTATATATTTTGGACTAGAGGCCTGGTGCATGAAATTCGTGCTGGGAGTGGGCCGTCCCTCAGCCCAGCCTGCCCCCTCTCACAGTATGGGAGCCCTCAGGGGATGTCCTACTGACGCCTTAGGGGAGTGGGGAGCGGGCCCAAGCCAAAGTCTGGCCTCTCAATGTGGGACGTGACCAGTGGGCCAATTGGGATGGTGTGGGCAGCAAGTGGCTGGCTCCACCCCCAATTGCGCCATGAGGCCACCAGTGGCCTCTCTCTGCGGGAGGCAACCCCAGCAGGCCTATCTGGGGATGGTGCTGGGTGACCCTACCCTGAATTGCCCTGCCGCTGCTACCGCCTGTGGCCTCCCTCTACAGGAGGCGACTAGGTGGGCAATCAGGGGACGGTGCCCCCATTGCCCTGCTGCTGCTGGTTGCCGCGCCCCCCCCCCATCGCCGACCCCTCCCTCTGCTTACTGGCATGTGCCTTGGCTGGCCTAGTGACACCTGCTTGCTGGCCTTGCCCCCCATTACCAGTTGTTCCGCTGTTGATTTGCATATTACACTTTTATTATATCCACCAAAATGAGCTCTAGAAGGAGTGTTTTTCAAGGTGTGGTCCTACATTTTAACAGGCAACCCAGATGAGTATTATGCATTGTATTATTTGAGAGGATCTCTTTTGAAGTGTGACACTTCAGTAAAGAGACATTGTTTCATTAAAATTATGCCTCTGGCATGACCATATTCAGTATCTGATTTTTATTGTTAAAAATTGAGCACCCAAAATCTCTTTATTAATCTATAAAGGCTCATAATGTTTCCACATATTGAAAGTCCCCATACTCACAGAGCATTGAATGACTTCGGTAAGTATTTTTAAGGGATCATGCAGGAAAGCTAATTTAGGTGATAAGAATGTGTAGTACAGTGGTTGGCAAATTGTGGCTCGCGTTTGCAACTCTGTTGACTAATGAGTTTGCTGACCACTGGTGTAGTAGATAATATCCTAGATTAGGAGAAAAGATGGCACATTAGCCTTACATGGTGGTGACTGAAGGCAGAAAAACAAATATTGCAGCAAAGAAAGAGCACAAAGTCTGTCTTCTGTCCTGTTTGGCTATTGCTGAACTAAGCAAGCTCCCTTACACTGATCCTTTTCCTCGATATCTTCTCCCAACTATTAGAATAACTCATTTAATGAACTTGTCCGAACTGGAAAACCTTGGTTAATACCATTTGCTTTGTTTGCTTTCTGTGTAATCAGCCAAATAGCTCATAAATATGTCTCTGATCCATGGCCTCTGTCTAGTCCTAGTTCCCAACATCAGTCTCTCTTTTTCTTGGGCCTAAAAACTCTGCAGCTGTCTAAATTGATCCTACCTACAGCTTCCAGAATGGTTCACTTAAAATGAAAGCAAGACTAGGATGCTCCCATGCTTGATATTCTTCACTTTTCCTCCTTCTGTTGAATAAAATCTAAGCTCTCTGCTATGGTATATAAGACCCTTAGTGGCTGAAACCAGTTTGGCTCAGTGGATAGAGCGTTGGTCTGTGGACTGAAAGGTCCCAGGTTCGATTCTGGTCAAGGGCATGTACCTTGGTTGCAGGCATATCCCCAGTAGGGGGCATGCAAGAGACAGCTGATCGATGTCTTTCTCTCATCAGTGTTTCTAACTCTCTATCCCTCTCCCTTCATCTTTGTAAAAAATCAATAAAATATATTAAAAAAAAGACCCTCAGTGGTCTGTCCTCTGCCTACTTCTCAGGCCGCTGTGGACCCAGGCCTGATTGCTGCCGCAGACAGCTGGGACCTGGGCCTGACTTCTGCTCCAGGACTTCCCTACCCCTTGCCTGTGTCCACTCTGGGGTTGCCCGAGCCAGCACAGCAGCATGGCAGCTCAGGCAGGCCCCCCTGTCTCTGTCTCGGTCTCTGCTCTGGGCCTTACCTGCGTGCGCAGCCTCCTCCTGACTAGTCGTGACTGTTACAGTGTTCTGGCCTAATTTGCATATTACCTCTTTATATATAGAGATATTTACCCCTTGTCAGAGCTCTGTTGTTTGCAAATATCATCTCCCATTTGTATTACTTTTTGTTTTGTTCATGGTTTCTTTGCTGTGCAGAAGCTTTTTAAGTTTCTGTCAAATTTGTAAAATCTTCTCTAAGACCAAGACCCATAAGTTTAGTACCTATTTTTTCTTTTATGTAATTTATTCTTTCAGATCTTTTATTTAGGTCTTTGATCTATTTTGAATTAATTTTTATACAGATCCCTTTTAAAGAGGCAAGTTTTATATACTGTTCTGTATTTTGATCTTTTAAAAATCTATTTTTGTTGATTTCAGAGAAGAAGGGAGAGGGAAAGCTATAGAAACATCAATGATGAGAATCATTGATCAGCTACTGCATGACCCCCACTGGGGACTGAGCCTGCAAACCAGGCATGTGCCCTGACCAGGAATTGAGCCGTGACCTCTGGTTCATACATTGATGTTCAACCACGGAGCCACACTAGCTGGGCTGTATCTTGATTTTAATGTTTAATACCTCTCCATACTGGCACAGTATTTCACATTTTTTTAAATTGCTGTTGTTAATCCTCATCCAAGGATTTTTTTCTCATTGATTTTTTTTTTTTAGAGAGAATGGAAGGAAGCGGGAGAGACACACAAAGAGAAACATCAATATGAGAGAGATACATTGACTGGTTGCCTCCCGTACACACCCCAGGAGACTGGGGATCGAGTCTGAAACCAAGGTACGTGCCTTTGACTAAAATGGAACCTACAACACTTCAGTCTATCTGAAGGCTGATGCTGTAATCCCTGAGTCAAAGTGGCAAGGGCTTTCACATTCTTTTCATTGTTGTGTAGTATTCCACTGTATAGGCATACCATATATATTTAACCATCATGTGATGCCCTCACATCATCACAAGATGGCTGCCCTCATGTCACAAGATGGCCACCACAAGATGGCCAGCAGGGGAGGGCAGTTGTGGGTGAGCAGGCTGGCAGGGGAGGGTAGTTAAGGGTGACCGGGCCAGCAGGGGAGAGCAGTTGGGGGAGACCAGGCTGGCAGGAGAGGGCAGTTGGGGGTGATGAGGCCTGCAGGGGAAGGTAGCTGGGAGCCATCAAGCTGGCAGGGGAAGGCAGTTGGGGATGATCAGGCTGGCAGGGGAGTGATTAGGGGTTGATCAGGTAGGCAGGCAGATGGCAAGCAGTTAGGAGCCAGCTGTCCCAGATTGTGAGAGGGATGTCTGACTGCTGGTTTAGGCCCACAGGGATTGGGCCTAAACCGGCAGTTGGAAATCCTCTGAGGGATCCCAGATTGAAGAGGGTGCAGAATGGGCTGAGGGCCAACCCTCCCCTCCCCTGTGCACCGGCCCTCTAGTCTATATAATAAAATCCTGAGCGACTATTATAGGGGAACAACCAGAATGACCATTCACTATGCTGTGCACTGACCATGCAGAAGCTGCCCCCTGGTGGTCAGTGCACTCGCACAGGGGGAGCGCTGCTCAGCCAGAAGCTGGGCTCATGGCTGGTGAGTGCAGTAGCGGTGGCAGGAGCCTCTCCCAAGAGGGCACAGGCTGGGCTGAGGGAACCCCCCTCTACCCTCCAATGCATGACTTTCATGCACTGGGACTCTAGCCTATAATAATAAAAGCGTAATATGATAATTAGACCAGACGTCCTTCCAGATTACCTTCTGGATGAAGCTGGGGCTGTGATGGAAGCCCCTGTCCTGAGTGCCTGCCAGCGGCCAGAGAGAAGCCCAGGTCCCCGGTGCCAGAGAGAAACTGGTGCCAGCAGCCAGGGGAAGGGAGGCCTACTCTTGCATGAATTTCATGCATCAGGCCTCTAGTTTACATATAACTTCAAGTCTGTTGGAAAAATTCTAAGCAGCAAGGGACTTTAAAAAATATATATATTTTATTGATTTTTTACAGAGAGGAAGGGAGAGGGATAGAGAGTTAGAAACATCGATGAGAGAGAAACATCGATCAGCTGCCTCCTGCACGCCCCCCACTGGGGATGTGCCTGCAACCAAGGTACATGCCCTTGACCGGAATCGAACCTGGGACCTTTCAGTCTGCAAACCGACGCTCTATCCACTGAGCCAAACCAGTTTTGGCAGCAAGGGACTTTTAATCAGCAACTGTGACAAGCCTGGATGTAGTAAGGATTGATATTCATCTGGTGCTATTTTGAAAGGGCTATAGGAGCATGGTCCATAGGAGTTATTTCTTCATTAGGACCTGTCCATGTGGCTCTGACATGTAGCCACCACAAGCTGAACATTACTTACCATCTCTCTTGTTTCATTCTTCCTTCCCTGTAGACAAACCTACCTATCTTTAAGCTGAAGGAATCCTGTGTACGGCGGCGCTACAGTGACTTTGAATGGCTAAAAAATGAGCTGGAACGAGATAGTAAGGTATGGCCCTGTTCCCTGTGTGTCACCCTTGGAGGACAAGATCTCTATAGGCTGATAAAGGCTTAAGATCAGAGTCTATAAAATCTTGAAGGCAATGGAGAGGGTAAACACACTCTAGCTACCAAGTCCCAAGAATTTGGATCTGGGTGATAATCTGTGAACTTGAAAGTGGTAATTTCAGGACAAATCTTAAAAAGAAAGTATTACTTCACTTAGTGGCTAGTAAAGTCATACAAATTAACCCCTATGCAAAAAATTGGAAATATATTGGCAGGAAAGGCCTATCTAGATTCTTGGATAATAGTGGATTATTAAAGAAAGTGAGGAGTATTTGGAGTTTATTTCCTTTCTTTTGAGATGGTAAACCTGTCCTCCCACCCAAACAGTTTAATTTTTTGTTTGTTAATCCTCACCCAAGGATATTTTTCCATTGATTTTTTTTTTACAGAGAGTAGAAGGGAGGGAGAGAGACAGAGAGAAACATCGATGTGAGAGAGACATACTGATTCCGGTTGCCTCCGGCACATGCCCTGATGAGAACCAGGGGTTGAGCCTATATCCTAGGTATGTGCCCTTGGTCATAATTGAACCCAGGACCTTTCAGTCTGCAGGCTGACTTTCTATCCACTGAGTCAAACCTGTTAGGGATGGATTAATTTTTGACCTGAGCTATCCTGACTGTTCTTATGATTAGTTCTGGCAAGTTGCTGGCTGTGTGATAAGATGGACTCTTTGCCTTAGGAAATGTGGTATACAGTGCATTGCCATCCCATTCCCTCTTTCCTCTTTGAGTTCTCCCATGTGGCTGATAATTTGTGTCTGCCTGCAGATTGTAGTACCACCACTGCCTGGGAAAGCGTTAAAGCGGCAGCTCCCTTTTCGAGGAGATGAAGGGATCTTTGAGGAGTCCTTCATTGAAGAAAGGAGGCAGGGCCTCGAACAGTTTATTAACAAGTAAGCCAAGTTCCTGGGGGCTCCTCTAGCTACTTTTTCTATCTTGGTTTTTCTGTGCGTTTAGTCTATCTCCTCTTTTGTAATGGGTAATATGATGTAGTGCCTATTGTGTGGTTGGGTGACTGGACAGTAAAAAACTCCATTCGTTTGAGCAGAATTCTGATTCTGTACCTTATGGCCTGCATGTTGATGTGTGTAGGGATTTTCCCCTACCTTACTCCTCTATCTCTCTTCCTCTCTGTAGCACTAGGGTTGAAGTACTGTCTTGTTGCTGTCTGCTGCTTGCTCGAACCTTAGGGCTGACCTTATCTTTCCTCCCCTGTCCATACCCCCATCCATTTGCAAATTCTCTCCCATTTCAAATACTACTGATAACTATCTTGATCTCTTTATAGAATTGCGGGGCATCCACTGGCTCAGAACGAACGCTGCCTACATATGTTCCTGCAGGAGGAGGCAATTGACAGGAATTACGTCCCTGGAAAGGTGCGCCAGTAGGGGCCCCTTTCAACACTTGCCCTCTATTTTCCTGCTGAAATGACATTGGTTTTTACACTAAGCCTCTCTATCTTTCTTTGATCTGAAGTTGGCTGCCCATCCCCTGGCCTGATAGACTGGCATTGTGTTCCTTGGTACCTCACTACACTGTGGGCACTCTGCTAGAACCTCTTCTCTGAGGAGAGATGGGAAACCACAGGCAGATACCCTTTGCTTGGGTTTGGGGTGGGTGGGAGGATTGGGCTGGAAAGCAATTTCTTGGGCATTTACTCACACCAGAAGGCTAATCTTGGGGGCAGGGTTCTTGTGCTGTAGAGGCAATTGGCTACATACTGATGCTGCAAGTCCCGGGGATTTTTCTTACTCTTAGGTTTTATCAGAAATGATGAGCAGGGAAAAACCCTGCTTTTCCTACATGCATGAATATTTTCCTTTTTGGGAAGGTAGTAGAGATCCAAAAGCTGTCCTTTTTTTCTTTAAACCTGCTCCCAGTTTCCCTCCCAGTTTCTTTTGTTACTTTCTCTCCCCCTTGTTGCTTTTCATGGCAGTAATCCTCCTAGAATTTAAGCAGTTAGTTGTGTGGAGCAAGGTATGTGGATTTTCTGGGCTCATTGTCATGGCTGCTTCAGAATCAGAAGAAAGCCATAGAGCAGTAGGGAAACACCTGTTGTTTAGCCCCTCTCTTTTGTGGTTCCCCACTCTGGCTACCTGTTCTTGCCAATTGGCAGGTGAGTCATTACCGGCCAGCAGTCTCCGTTCCCAAGCCCCACTATTTTATGGGTTAAGCTTTGCAGTTTTAGTGGCTTGAGAGGTGGGGGGGGGGCAACACACCATTATCAGGTAACTCCCTGAAGGTAGGAATAGATCCATTTCTAGGTATTTCCTGGTGGTAAGGAAGAGCATCACCACTCTCTTCCTTCCATTCTCTCCCCCACCCTCATCTCATTTAGTGCTGCCACGGGGCAGAAGCACATGAACAAATCACTCATTCTCTGACTTCTAAGCACTTTGAGCTGTTGAATGAGGCTCAGGGAATGAGTTGTTGCTGCCCTCCGCAGCTTGGTCACAGGGTTATTGAACTGCCTGCACTTACTTCCCATAGAATTCCAAATTTCTTTGCAGAAGTTAAGGTAGGGATAGCAGTTGGCTATGGATTTCCCAAATCTGAGAGTCTGACACACCTTCTTGAGACTGGCAACTTTCCTGGGCATAGTGGTTTGTTTGCTGAGGCCTTATTTCTATCCCAAGGAGTGGTATGGGAGCAAGTTAACTCATGTCAGGTCAAAAGTGGAGGCTCTTTGCTTAGACTCCCTATCATGGAAGGTTTGGAGTTCTCCATACAGTCTTGGGAAAGGATTACTGAATCTGACAAGATTATAATCACAGAGATTAGGATTGGATTTTGACATGGGATTTAGAGTCCATCTAAATGTTGAAGTTCCCTGTGATAGATCAGCTCTCAGCTGTGAGCCTGTGCCAGGGCTGGGCAGCCCCTACTGAGAGGCTCTGCTACCTTTTCCACCTCTCCATTATTGGTGTTGTTGCTGCCTTTTCATTTATTTTCTCTGTTACTGATTTTTAAAAAAGATTCCTTCTTTCATCATGCACAAGTGCTAAGAGCCTGAGGCCCCATTTCTGCTGTGTATATATCCTGACTCGGGGCTTTTATTCAACAAACTGTTCATTCTTCTGTCAATGTCATATTCAACTCTGTTCATATTAAACCACTGTGAAGCAAACCTCTGTTGTCCAATTTTTTTAATAGTCTAGGATACTTTTGAATATTATGCAGAAATCATACTACATGGTGAATTTCCTGAGGTAATACGTTTTTCATTTACATTAAAAAAAGAGGAATTCTAGCTGCCCATAGTGCTATTTATTGATCCTTACAATTAACAGTTGACTTTGTCAGAGAGGTAATGAATGTATGTTTGCAGGAATTAGCCATAGGACTCAGTACCTATGATTTGCTTCAGATTTAGGAGAGTTGGTTTTAAGCTTGTGGGTTTGTGCTAATTTGAGCAAAATATAATTAGTCTTTGTGTGTGTGTGTGTGTGTGTGTGTGTGAGTGAGAGAGTGTGTGTGTTCATGTGCTATATGTTACATAAACACGTGTATTTCTTTTTGTTTTTTTAGTAAATCTTTATTGTTCTGATTATTATAATTGTTCCTCTTTTTTCCCCCATAGGTCCCCTCCACCCAGTTCCCACCCCACCCTCTGCCCTTATGCCCCCAACTGTCCTCATCCATAGGTATATGATTTTTGTCTAGTCTCTTCTCACACCCCCATACCGCTTTCCCCCCGAGAATTGTCAGACCACTCCCTTTCTATGCCCTGGATTGTGTTATATTATTCACCAATTTATTCTGTTCATCACATTTTTTATTCACTTGATTTTTAGATTCACTTATTGATAGATATGTATTTGTTGTTCATAATTTTTATCTTTACCCTTTTCTTCTTCCTCTCCTTAAAGAATACCTTTCAGCATTTCATATGATACTGATTTGGTGGTGATGAATTCCTTTAGCTTTTTCTTATCTGTGAAGCTCTTTATCTGACCTTCAATTGTGAATGATAGCTTTGCTAGGTAGAGTGATCTTGGTTGTAGGTTCTTACTATTCATCACTTTGAATATTTCTTGCCACTCCTGTCTGGCCTGCATAGTTTCTGTTGAGAAATCTCTGACAGTCACATGGGTGCTTCCTTGTAGGTAATGAACTGTTTTTCTTTTGCTGCTTTTAATATTCTCTCTTTGTATTTTGCTCTAGGCATTTTAATTATGATGTGTCTTGGTGTATTCCTCTTTGGATTCCTTTTGTTTGGGGTTCTGTGAGCTTCCTGGACTTGTAAGTCTATTTCTTTCACCAGGTGGTGGAAGTTTTCAGTCGTTATTTCTTCAAATGGGTTTTCAGTGTCTTGCTCTCTTTCTTCTTCTGGCACCCCCATAATTCTGATATTGGTATGCTTGAAGTTGTCCCAGGGGCTCCTTACACTATCTTCATATTTTTGGATTCTTTTTTCTTTTCTAGTTGAGTGTTTTTTTTTTTTTGCTTCTTTGTATTTCAAAATCTTTGACTTGATTCTTGCTGCTGTTGGATCTCTGTATAATATTTTTTATTTCAATCATGTTTAATTTCTAGTTGGTCCTTTTTCATATCCTCAAGTGTCTCACTAAATTTATTGGCCTTTTCTAGGAAATTCTTGAAAAACTTTATAACTGTGGTTTTGAACTCTATATCCAGTCATTTGCTTTCCTCCATTTCTTTCATTTGTGACCTGTTTCTTTGTGTCTACATTTTGGCTGCTTCCCTGATTTGATAGAGTGGCTTTGTGTGTTGGTGTCCAATAGGGCCCAGTGGCTCAGCCTCCCCAGTTACCTGAGGTGGTCACTCTTGATGCATCCTTTTGTGGACTGTATGCACAGTCTTGTTGTAGTTAAGTCTTGATTGTTTTTGGTATCACTGGGAGAAATTGACCTCCAGGCCAATTGGCTATGAGTATCAGCTGTGTCTACACTGCGAGAAGTTCTGTGTTGGAGACACCCTTATGAGAAAAGACTTGCAAAAGCCTCTGTGCTCAGCTTGGATGGGGTGGACTCTCAGAGTGGAACAGACAACATTGGTTTCCCATCAGCCCTGTCCTAACAGGCCCTTGTGTGTCAGTGTCCCGTGGAAATCGCTGCAAGTACCTCTGAGAGAAAGCTGCCCTAAAGTTTCACTCGCTTTCAGACAGTCCCTTTTCTCCCTGTATGAGACTGGGTCCCCAAAGTCTCGCCTGGAACTGGAGTTCAGTGCAGTTGGGAGCTTTTGTCTCCCTCCTTCTTGAGAAAGCCAGCTGTGTACTCAGTTGCTTGCCCTCTCCGTACCCGCTCCTTGGTACCTCTTCCTTCTGCAGTTCTTCTGAGACTCAGTGTGCTTTTTTCTTTCCTGACAGTCCAGTTTCATGCCAAATGAGCCTGGGTCCCCAGAGTGTCGCCTGGAACTGGAGTTCAGCGCAGTTGGGAGCTTTTGTCTTCCTCCTGCTTGAGAAAGCCAGCCGCACACTTTGTTGCCAGTCCTCTTTGTGCGTGGGTCTCAGTATCTCTGCCTCCTGCAGCTCCTCTGAGTCTCATTGTGCTTTACTCTTTCCTTCTAGTTGTAGAATTTCTGATTAGCCAGCATTCCTGTGGTTCTGGATGTGGTCTGTTTTGTTTTTTAGTGGCAGTTTTGAAATTGTTGTGCAAGGCAGCAGTTTAGGTGTTTACCTATGCCGCCATCTTGGTTTTTCCCATTTTTATTTTATTTTGCATTTTTCTTAAATTAGTATATAAAGGTATCATACTCATAAGACATTTTTCTACTATGTCATCAGAATGAAGACTCAGAAAGATATGAAAAGAAGTAGAAAGAGTAATAGGCCTGGAATAGTAACCTGAGTTCTAGAGATATCTGTACTATTAGCTAGCTGGAACACTTTAGGCAAATTGCTTCACCACTCTGGGCCTGTTTTCTTAACTGTAAAATGAGGGGATTTGACTAAATGATATTTACAGTGTCTTAAATTTCTTCAAATCTTGCCTAGGGATAAACATTGGAAGTGATGCACCAAAAGGTTAAAGCACAATTTTTTCCATATGATAGAGTTTGCTGTAGTGTAGTTTTCTGTCCCAGTAATCACTTACCCTGATTAGATTTTGTTTGCCCACATACTGTTGTATCAAGTTGTGAGTATCAACACCTATTGACACTTGGAATTGATTTCATTTATAGTTACCCTAATTTTATTTTTATTTACATATATATATATATATTTTAGATGGATTTATTCTTTATTCTTTTTTTAAAATTTTTTGATTCTTTTTTTAAAATAAATCTTTATTGTTCAGATTATTACAATTGTTCCTCTTCCCCCCCCATATCTCCCCTCCACCTGGCTCCCACCCCACCCTCTGCCCTTACCTCCGCCCCATTGTCCTCATCCATAGGTGTATGATATTTATCCAGTCTCTCCCTGCACCCCCCATATCTCTTTCCCTCTGAGAATTATCAGTCCACTCCCTTTCTATGCCCCTAATTCTAGTATATTCACCTGTTTATTCTGTTCATCAGGTTTTAATTCACTTGATTTTTAGATTCACTTGTTGATAGATATGTATTTGCTGTTCATAATTTTTTTAAAAATATATTTTATTGATTTTTTACAGAGAGGAAAGGGAAGGGATAGAGAGTTAGAAACATCAATGAGAGAGAGACATCGATCAGCCGCCTCCTGCACGCACCCTACTGGGGATGTGTCTGCAACCAAGTTACATGCCCTTGACTGGAATCGAACCTGGGACCTTTCAGTCCGCAGGCCGATGCTCTATCCACTGAGCCAAACTGGTTTCGGCTGTTCATAATTTTTATCTTTACCTTTTTCTTCTTCTTCCTCTTCTTAAAGAGTACCTTTCAGCATTTCATATAATACTGGTTTGGTGTTGATGAACTCCTTTAGCTTTTTCTTATCTGTGAAGCTCTTTATCTGACCTTCTATTCTGAATGATTGTTTTGCTGGGGAGAGTAATCATGGTTGTAGGTTCTTGCTATTCATCACTTTGAATATTTCTTGCCACTCCCATGTGGCCTGCATAGTTTCTGTTGAGAAATCAGCTGATAATCATATGGGTGCTCCCTTTTAGGTAATAAACTGTTTTTCTCTTGTTGCTTTTAATAATCTCTCTTTGTCTTTTGCTCTAGGCATTTCAATTATGATGTGTCTTGGTGTGGTCCTCTTTGCATTCCTTTTATTTGGGTTCCATGCGCTTCTTGGACTTCTAAGTCTATTTCTTTCACCAGGTGGGGGAAGTTTTCAGTCATTATTTCTTCAAATAGGTTTTCATTGTCTTGCTTTCTCTCTTCTTCTGGCACCCCCATAATTCTGATGTTGGTACGCTTGAAGCTGTCCCAGAGGCTCCTTACATTATCTTCACATTTTTGGATTCTTTTTCTTCTTGCTTTTCCAGTTGAGTGTTTTCTGATTCTTTATATTTCAAATCTTTGACTTGATTCTTGCCTTCCCCTAGTCTGCTATTAGGTCTCTGTATAATATTTTTTATTTCAGTCAGTATATGTTTAATTTCTAGTTGGTCCTTTTTCATTTCTAGTTGGTCCTTTTTCATTTCTAGTTGGTCCTTTTTCATCCCCTCTTGGGTCGTGCCTAAATCTATCCATCTTTTCTAGGAAATTCTTGAAAAATCTTATAACCGTAGTTTTGAACTCTATATCCAGTTGTTTGTTTTCCTCCATTTCTTTTGTTTGTGATCTGTTCCTTTATCTCCTCATTTTCACTGTACCGGGAGAATTTCTGTGTTGTAATCAGCCTTATGATACAAGACTTGCAAAACTGCTAAAGCTTCTCTGTTGAGCCTGGATGGGGTGGAGTGTCAGGGCTTATCAGATGGCCTTGGTTTCCAGTCAGCTCCGCTCTACGTGGCCTCTGGGTCTCAAGTATCTCTCGGTAATTGTTGCAACCTCTGTGCACACGTGCACTCATGCCTCTAGACCTCTGCCTTTCTGCCTCCCCTGCGCTCCGGGACCCGAATGAGTCTAGGTCCCCAGGGTGTTGCCCGAAACTGGGGTTCAGTGCAGTTAAAAGTGGCACAGTTGTGAGGCTCTGTCTTCCGCCCACTAGAGAAAGCCAGCAGCACAATCAGCAGTCTGTCTTCTGCGTGCAGTGGTGTGTGTGCCCCCAGACCTCTGCCCTTTCTCGGCTCCCCTAAATTTCTGTGCATTCCTCCCTTTTCACAGTCCAGACTCCACCTGTATGAATCTCACCCGTAACTGGGGTTTAGTGCCATAGGATAAAGGTTTCAGTGCAGTTGGGAATCTGTTTCCCTCTCTCCAGAGGAAGCCAGCCAGGCACTCCACCACGTAGTTTCTCCATGCGCACAATTCTGTACCTCAGTTTTTTGCAGCTCCTCTGAGTGTCTGTGAACCCCTCTCTTTCCTTCTAGTTGTAGAATTTCCACTTATCCAGCTTTCCTGTGGTTCTGTCTTTTACTTGTAGTTTTGAAATGGTTGTGTGAGGCAACAGTTTAGGTATTCACCTATGCCGCCATCTAGGTTTCTTTCAAGAACTTTTTTACTGCAGTGTAGTATTCCATTGTGTAGATGTACCACTTTTTAATTCACTCATCTGCTGATTGGCACTTAGGCTGTTTTCCAAATCTTAACTATGGTGAATTGTGCTGCTATGAACATAGGGGTGCATATATCCTTCGTGACTGGTGTTTCTAGTTTCTTGGAATATATTTCTAGAAGTGGGATTACTGGGTCAAATTGGAGTTCCATTTTTAGTTTTTTGAGGAAACTCCATACTGTTCTCCACAGTGGCTGCACCAATCTTAATTCCCACCAGCAATGTACTAGGGTTCCTTTTTCTCCACATCCTCACCAGCACTTGTTGTTTGTTGATTTGTTGATGATAGCCATTCTGACCGGTGTGAGATGGTACCACATTGTTGTTTTAATTTGCATCTCTTGGATGATTAGTGACTTTGAGCAGGTTTTCATATGTCCCTTAGCCTTCCTTCTGTCCTCCTTCAAAAAGTATCTATTTAGGTCACTTGCCCACTTTTTAAAAAATATATTTTATTCATTTTTCACAGAGAGGAAAGGAGAGAGATAGTTCGAAACATCAATGAAAGAGAAACATTGTTCAGCTGCCTCCTGCACCCTCCCCCCCACTGGGGATGTGCCTGCAACCAAGGTACGTGCCCTTGACCGGAATCAAACCTGGGACCCTTCGGTCGGCAGGATGACACTCTATCCACTGAGGCAAACTGGTTTCAGCCACTTGCTCATTTTTTTTTATTGGGTTGCTTAACTTCCTTTTATTAAGTTGTATGAGTTACCTGTAAATGTTAAAGATTAAACGCTTATGTTTCATATCATTGGCAAATATGTTCTCCCATGCAGTGGACTTCCTTGTTGTTTTGTTGATGGTTTCATTTACTATGCAAAATCTTTTTTTTAGAAAATATATTGTATTGATTTTTTACAGAGTGAAATGGAGAGAGATAGAAAGTCAGAAACATCGATGAGAGAGAGACATCGATCAGCCGCCTCCTGCACGCTCCACAGTGGAGATGTGCCCGCAAGCAAGGTACATGCCCCCAACTGGAATCGAACCTGGGACCTTTCAGTACGCAAGCCGACGCTCTATCCCCTGAGCCAAACCGGTCTCGGCAAAATCTTTTTATTTTGATGTAGCTCCATTTGTTTATTTTCTCCTTAATTTCCATTGCTCTAGGACAGTGGTCGGAAAATTGTGGCTCGAGAGCCTCGGTTTGCCTCTCCGTTGACTTAATGATTTTGTCGACCACTGCCCTAGGAGCAGTATAAGTGAAGAAATTGCTTCGGCATGTCTGATATTTATCTGCCTGTGGATTCCTCTAGTATTTTTATGATTTCCCATAGTATGTTTTAGTCCTTTATCCATTTTGAGTTTATTTTTTATATTGTAAGTTGGTAGTCTAGTTTCATTTTTTTTGCATGAATCTGTCCAATTTTCCCAACACCATTTATTGAGGAGACTCTTGACTCCATTGTGTGGTCATGCCTCCTTTGTCAAATATTAATTGAGCATAGTGGTTTTGGATGATTTCTGGGTTTTCTGTTCTATTCCATTGATCTATACAGTATGTCTATTCTTGTGCAAGTACCAGGCAGTTTTGAGAACAGTGGTTTTGTAATACTGCTTGATATCTGGTATTGAGAGCCCACCACTTTGTTCTTTCTTAGGGTTGCTGCAGCTATTTGGGATCTTTTTTTATTCCAGATGAATTTTTGAAAAGTTTTTTCTAGGTCTGTGAAATATGCCATTGGTATTTTAATGGGAAGTGCATTGAATTTGTAGATTGCTTTGGGTAATATGGGCATTTTGATTATGTTAATTCCAAAAATCCATGCAAATGGTATGTTCTTCCATCTGCCTCTATCTTTTTTTAGTATCTGTAGTTTTCTGCTTATAGATCTTTTACTTCCTTAGTTATGTTTATTCCTAGGTACTGTATCCTAATTGGTGTGATGGTAAATGGGATTGCTTTTTTAGTCTCTCTTTCTGTAAGCTCACTATTGGTGTATGGAAATGAGATAGATTTCTTGGCATTAATATATACCCTACTACATTACCAAATTCATTTATTAAGTCTAATAATTTTTTGATGGAGTCTTTAAGGTTTTCTGTGTACAGTATGATGTCATCTGCAAATAAGGACAGCTTTACTTCTTTGCCAATTAGGATACCTTTTATTTCTTTTTCTTGTCTGATCGCAATGGCTAGTACTTCCTGCACTATGTCAAACAGGAGTGGTTAGAGTGGGCATCCCTGTCTTGTTCCTGTTTTTAGGGGAAATGGTTTTAGTTTTTGCCCATTGAGCATGATGTTGGCTGTGGGTTTGTCATATATGGCTTTTATTATGTTGAGGTATGATCCTTCTATTCCTACTTTCCTGAGATTTTTTTTTATCAAGAAAGGGTGTTGGATTTTGTCAAATATTTTTCTGCATCAATTGATATGACTATGTGATTTTTATCTCTCAATTTGTTTATATGATGTATCATGTTTATTGATTTGTGAATATTGTACCATCCTTGCATCCCCAAGATAAATCCTACTTGGTCATTGTCTATGATCTCTCTGATGTGCTGCTGGATCCGATTTGGTAGAATTTTGTTGAGAATTTTGGCATTTATGTTCATGAGGGATATTGGCCTATAATCCTCTTTTATTGTGTTATCTTTATCTGTTTTTGGTATTAGGATGATGCTGGCTTCATAGAAGGAGCTTGGAAGTGTTCGTTCCTTTTGAATTTTGTGGAATAGTCTGAGGAGGATAGGTTTTAGTTCTTCCTTCAGTGTTTGGTAAAACTCCCCTGTGAGGCTGTCTGGCTCTGGGCTTTTTTTTTGCTGGAAACTTTTTGATGACTGCTTCAATTTCTTCCATAGTTATCAGCATATTGAGCTTTTTAGAGTCTTCCTGATTGAGTTTTGGAAGGTATTTTTCTAGGAATTTTTCCATTTCCTCTAGGTTGTTTAGTTTGTTAGAATACAGTTGTTCACAGTATTTTTTAACAATCCTTTGTATTTCTATGTGTTCAGTTGTTATTTTGCCTCTTTAGTTTCTGATTTTGGTTATTTGCGTTCTCTCTCTTTGCTTCTTGGTCAGCCTGGCGAGCAGTTCATCAATCTTGTTTACCCTTTCAAAGAACCAGCTCTTGGTTTCATTTATATTTTGTATTTTTTTTTTTTTGGTCTCCATGTCATTCATTTCTGCTCTGATATTTATTATTTCCTTCCTTCTGCTCATTGAGCTTTTTTGTTGCTCTCTTTCTGATCCTTTGAGTTGTTGACTTAGATGATTTATTACCATTTTTTTGTTTTTTTGAGGTAGGCCTATAGAGCTGTATACTTCCCTCTTGAGACTGCTTTCATTGTGTTCCATAGTATGTGCATTGTTGTGTTTTTATTGTCATTAGTCTCCAGGATATTTTTAATTTCTTCTTTGATCTCATTGAGAACACAATCATTGTTTAACAGCATGCTATTCAGCTTCCAAGTGTCTGAATATTCGAGGTTGTTTTTATTGTAGTTTATTTCTTTTTTTAAAATATATTTTTATTGATTTTTTACATAGAGGAAGGGAGAGGGATAGAGCGTTAGAAACATCGATGAGAGAGACACATTGATCAGCTGCCTCTTTCAAGCCCCCTACTGGGAATGTGCCTGCAACCTAGGTACATGCCCTTGACTGGAATCGAACCTGGGACCTTTCAGTCCGCAGACCGATGCTCAATCCACTGAGCCAAACAGGTTTCGGCCTATTATATTTTATTTCTGATATGCCATTGTGGTTTGAGAAAATGCTTTATATGATTTCAATATACTTGAATTTGTGAGACTTTGCTTAGTACCCAATATGTGGTCTGTTTTGAAAATGTCCCATGTGCATTTGAGAATAACATATATTCTGTGGCTTTGGGGTGAAATGCTCTGAAGATTTCAATTAGGTCCATCTGATTTAGTGAGTCATTTAGAATTGCTATTTCTTTTCCCATTTTTTGTCTAGAGTATTTATTCAGTGATGTCAACAGTGTATTACAGTCCCCTACTATGATTGTATTGTTGTTGATCTCTCCCTTGATATCATCCATGAGTTGTTTTTTTAAAAAATGTATTTGGGTGCTCCTGCATTGAGTGCATATATGTTTACCAGTGTTATATCCTCTTGTTGTATCTATCCCTTTAGTATTATGAAGTGGCCTTCCTTATCTCTTGTTATGGCCTTTACTTTGAGGTATATTTTGTCAGATATAAGTACTGCTACCTCAACTTTTTTTTTTTCATTTTCATTTGCCTGAAAGATGTGTTTCCATCCCTTCATTTTCAGTCTTTGTGAGTCTTTTTTTGTGAGGTGGGTCTCTTGTCGACAGCATATATATATATATGGGTTGTGTTTTTTTTTAATCAATTCAGCCACTCGATTTCTTTTGATTGGAGCATTTAGTCAGTTTACATTTAAAGTTATTGTTGAAAGGTACTTGTTTGTAGCTATTATTTTGTGTGTGTCTATGTTCCTTCTTAGCTTTTTATTTCTTCTTTTTACACCAGTCTCTTTAGCATTTCTTTTTTTTTATGTTTAAATGTCTCCTGATCTTTTTATTTTATTTTATTTTTTAAAATTTTTTATTAATTTTTTATACATATCTCCCCATTGGCCCCCCTGCCTCCCAGGCAGACCCGGACCCCCCAGTGTCTGTGATCATTGGTTATGCTTATATGCATGCATACAAGTTCTTTGATTGATCACTTATCTACCTCACCTAACTTTAATCTTTCTGCTGTAATTTCACAGTCTGTTTGATGCTTTATGATTTTTGTCCTCCTTAGAATTATCAGTCTACTCCCTTTCTGTGCTCCTGATTCTATTATATTCACCAGTTTATTCTGTTGATCACATTTTTAATTCACTTAATTTTTTAGATTCACTTGTTGATAGGTATGTATTTGTTGTTCATAATTTTTTGTCTTTTACCTTTTTCTTCTTCCTCTTCTAAAAGAGTACCTTTCAGCATTTCATATAATACTGGTTTGGAGTTGATGAACTCCTTTAGCTTTTTCTTCTCTGTGAAGGTCTTTATCTGCCCTTCAATTCTGAATGATAGCTTTGCTGGATAGATTATTCTTGGTTGTAGGTTCTTGTTGCTCATCACGTTGAATATTTCTTGCCACTCCCGTCTGGCCTGCATCGTTTCTGTTGAGAAATCAGCTGACAGTTGTATGGGTGCTCCCTTGTAGGTAATAAACTGTTTTTCTCTTGCTGCTTTTAATATTCTCTCTTTCTCTTTTGCTCTTGGTATTTTAATTATGATGTGTCTTGGTGTGGTCCTCTTTGGATTCCTTTTATTTGGGGTTCTGTGTGCTTCCTGGACTTGTAAGTCTATTTCTTTTACCAGATGTGGGAAGTTTTCAGTCATTATTTCTTTAAACAGGTTTTCAGTATCTTGCTCTCTCTCTTCTTCTGGCACCCCCACAATTCTGATGTTGGGACGCTTGAAGCTGTCCCAGAGGCTCCTTACATTATGTTCACATTTTTGGATTCTTTTCTCTTCTTGCTTTTCCAGTTGAATGTTTTCTGCTTCTTTATATTTCAAATTTTTGACTTGATCTTTACCTTTCTCTAGTCTGCTGTTAGGACTCTGTATAATAGTTTTTATTTCAGTCAGTGTATGTTTAATTTCTAGTTGGTCTTTTTTTATCTTTAGTTGCACCTTTTCCATCTCCTCTTGGGTCTCACTAAATTTATCCATCTTTTCTAGCATATTCTTGAAAAACCTTATAAGTGTGGTTTTGCACTCTATATCCAGTCGTTTTTTTTCCTCCATTTCTTTTGTTTGTAATCCCTTCCCTTGTCTCGGCATTTTCATTATGCCTGGGGAAAACTTCTGTGTTGAATTCAGCTTTATGATACCAGACACAAAGCCTCAGAAGCCTCTGTTGAGCTTGGGATGGTTGGAGTCTCAGGGCTTAAGGGACCGCCTTGCCTTCCAGTCGGCCCCGCCCTCCACAGCCCCTGAGTCTCACGTGACTGGGTAATGGCTGGAGTGGTCCTTGTGCGTGCACCCGCAGTGCCTCTAACCGCTGCCTTTCCAGCTCCCCTGCGCACCAGGACCACACGAGTCTAGGTCTCCAGGGTTTCGTCCGAAACAGGGGCCCATTAGACTCAGAAGTGGCACAGTTGAGAGGCTCTGTCTCCCGCCCACTTGCGCAAGCCAGCGGCACAATCAGCAATCTGTCCTCCACGCAGTGCCGTGCGCGCCACCAGGCCTTTGATCTTTTGCGGCTTCCCTAAATTTCCGTGCACTTCTCCCTTTTCACAGTCCAAACTCCACCCGTATGAGTTTCTGCTGGATCTGGGGTTTAGTGTCGTAGGATAAGGAGTTCAATGCCTTTGAGAGTCTCCGTTTCCCTCCCGCCAGAGAAAGCCAGCCAGGTACTCCAGCACCAGCTCTCTCCGCGCGCGCGCGTCTCCGTACCTCAGCTTTTTGTAGCTCCTCTGGGTCTCCGTGAGCCCCTCTCTTTCCTTCTAGCTGTAGAACTTCCACTCAGCCAGCTTTCCTGTGGTTCTGGATGATGTCCGTTCTGTCTTTTAGTTGTAGTTTTGAAATTGTTGTGCGAGGCAGCAGTGTAGGTGTTTACCTATGCCGCCATCTTGGATTCCCCCTCTTTAGCATTTCTTGCTAGCTTTGTAGCGATAAACTCCCTTAGCATTTTTTTTTTTTGTCTGGGAAGCTCCTTATTTCCCCTTCAATTTTGAATGAAAGTCTTGCTGGATAGAGTATTCTTGGATTAACTCCCTTGGTTTGCATCACTTTGTAAATTTCCTTCCTTTTCTTTCTGGCCTGATGTGTTTCTGTTGAGAAATCATTTGATAATCTAATGGGAGCTTGTGTGTAACTTTCTGTTTCTCTTGCAGCCTTTAAAGTTCTGTCTTTGTCCTGAATATTTGCCATTGTAATTATGATGTGTCTTGGTGTGGGTCTTTTTGGGTTCTTCCTGTTTGGGACCCTCTGTGCTTGTGTGACTTTCTTCACCACTTCAAGGAAGTTTTCTGAAATTATTTCTTCAAATAGATCTTCTAACACTTGTGTCCTCTTCCTGTTGATCTGACACTCCTGTTATTCGTATGTTGCTTTGTTTCATGTTGTCTCACAGCTCCCTTGGCTCTCCTCCTGTCTTTTAATTTTTTTTTCTCCACTTGCAAATCAGTTTGGCTGTGTTTTGCTTCCCCATCTTCTAATTCGCTAATTCGGTCCTCCACTTCTCCTAGTCCACTGTTGAAACTTTCCATGGTGTTTTTTATTGCAGCTATATCACTCTTCATTTCTTCTTGAGTCTTATATAAATTGTTGATTTTTTTCATCCATTTTTTTGGTTGTTGCATAAGGTGTTGACTTTTTCTTCCATCCAGTTTATGAACTCTATGACCCTTATTATGGATTCTTTTTCTGACATATTGCATGCTTCTGTTTCACTTAGCTCCTTTTCTGGTGATTCTTTTGTTTGGGGGTTTCTTTGTCTACCCCTCTTTGGTCTCACCAACTGATCTAGTTATTGAGTCGTGCAGAGATTGCTCCTTGGGTGGCAGTGGCTTCTCAGGCTGTGGTTGCTCCTCGAGCGGTCATGGTAGCAGCTGCTTCTCAGTTGGCAGTGGCTCCTCTGGTGGGTGCTGTTCACAGCAGTGATGTCTCCTCTGGCTGTTGGGGGAAGCTGTTTGTAGAGCTGCTGTTTCTTGGTCTGGTATGGCCTCATTATGAGGTTGCTGCTCCTTGGATGAGTATGGGTTGCGTGCAGCTGCTGATCCTTGGACAGAGGCTGCCTGCTCACGTGGCTGCTGCTACTTGGACAGGGGTGGACTGCTCGTATGCCTGCTGCCCTTTAGATGGGGACTGGTTGCATGCTGCTACTGTTCCTCAAATGGGGTGGGCTGCTCTTGATGCTGCCGCTCCAGGTTGCTTGCAGTGCTGTTTCTCCTCATACAGGTGTGGGTTGTTGGTGCAGCTGCTTCTCCTCGGTCAGGGGGTGGTCTGCTTGCACAGCTGCTGCTCTTTGGATGGGGGATGGGCTGCTTGTGAGGCTGCTGTTCCTTGGGTGGGTTTGAGCTGCATGTGCTGTTGCTGCTCCTTGGACAAGGTTGGGCTGCTCACCTGGCCCCTTGTTGTTGGACAGGTGCAGGCTGCGTGTGGTTGCTGCTCTTCGGACCAGTGCAAGACTGCACAGGGCTGCTCCTCCTTGGACGTGTGCAGTCTGCTTGTGTGGCTGTTGCTCCTCAGATGGGGGAGGCGGCTCGTTTGTCTGTTGCTCATTTAAAGGGGGCAGGCTGCTCACTCAGCTTCTGCTCAGATAGGGGTAGGCGGCTCACACTGCTGCTGCTCCTCGGATGGGGGCATGTGGCTCATGTGGCTGCTGCTCCTTAGAAGGGGGCGTCTCACATTGCAGCTGCTCCTTGGATGGGGTGGGCTCCTCACACAGTTACTGCTCCTTAGAAGGTGGCTGGCTGCTCGTAAGGCTGTTACTATTTAGATGGGGGCTCATTGCTTGCACAGCTGCTGCTCTTTGGACAGGTGCAGGCTTCCCGCAGCTGCTGCTCCTCGGATAGGGGATGGCTGCATGGGGCTGCCACTCCTCAGTCTTGGGTAGACTGCTTGAGCAGCTGCTGCTCCTTGGATGGGGTGAGCTGCTCACGTGGTTCCTGCTCCTCAGACAGGGGAGATGTCTGCTCACACAGCTGCTGCTCCTTGGACAGGGGCAGGCCAGGGGCGCATTGCTTGAGGGGCTGCTGTTCCCTGGACAGGAGCGGCTGCTTTTGTGTCTGCTGTTCACGTGGTTGCAGTGCCCTGGGCTAAAGCGTTGGGCCAATCAGAAGGGAGCATGCTTCAGAACTCACAGGAGCCTGTGTCCGGGGTGGCTGGAGCCTTATTGACCATGGGATCACAGCCTAGGTAGCAGGTCCCTGGCAGGGGTGGCTGTAGAGTCCCAGATATTATCTGAGGGCACTCTGGGTGGAGTTGAGGCTGGGAACCCAGTTATAGTAGCTCTCCCCTTCAAAAAGGTTAGGCCTCTGAGTACAAGCTGGCCTTCCAGTACTGTTTGCAATGATTGCAGAAACTGCCTCGTTAGGCAAGCCTTCTTAGCCTGCCCCTGAAGGTCCTATGGGATCTAACTGACACACACACACACACACACCACCTGACCATATTCTCCTCTTTTACTCCCTCTTTCACTCACTCATGCTCTTTCCCTCACTGCCGCATTCTTCCTGCCTCTGTAGTTGGGTCTGGGGTGTTATTGACTCTTTCATGGATGGAGTTTCCTCTCCATGTGTCTGGTTGTGTGGCTTGCTCTCAAACTCCTTGGTCAGACAGGATAAAATTCACTTCAATAAGACACAACACAAAGGGAACTAAGCACAAATGTACTCATGACAAGAATCACCTCAATATTACTGACCACCTGAGAAAAGAGAATTAGGGGAGAGAAAAGAGAGCACAAATGATTTTGAAGAGAGAAAAAAAGACAGGAGATAAAGGACAAAGGATAATATATATATATGGGGGCAAGACACCACAGAACCAATAGATAAACAAAAAAACAAAACAAACAAACAAAAAAAAAAACAAAACAAACACCAAACACCCAGCAAAGAGGGTTGGGGCAGAATCTGTAGAGGCTGAGTTTATATACTGAAAATAAGATTAAGAATTGGATGAATATGGGGAGGACCTCAATTTAGTATTGAGGAATTAGAAGGGGAATAAGTGGATAAGAAGAAAGAGAATGAGAAGAAAATAATTTACAAAAAAATTAATTTAAAAAATGGTATAAAAATTAAAAAGCAAATAAAAATAAAATATAGTGATGTAAAAATAATATGAAAAGAAATAGAAAATAAAGCAACAAACAAAAACAGGAAAACAAAGAAAAAAGAAGAAAAGGAAAAAAAGGATAACAAAATAATAAAAAAATAAAAATAAAAGTGAAAAAAGTGAAGTGTCATTCCTTTGGCTGGCTTATGATCCCAGTTTTTGTGTTGTACTGTTTCTCAGTTTCCTGTTGCTGGGGCTGAAGATTTCTTTCTTTTTAGGCCAGTTCCTGGGACCTCTCAAGGAGTATTTAGATTCCTTTGGTGACATTCAGGGTGGGATCTGGGTGTGGCTGTATTGGTTGCCTGGAGACTGGAGGGAGGGGCCATCTCAGGAGAAAATGGTGACTCAGGCTCAGGTATGACTCTGCACCAGACTCACTACCACCTCTTCTGAACCACCTACTCTCTCCAGATTCCACAAATCCACACCTTCTTCCGCACTTCAGCCACCTGTGTCTGTATCCAAAGGGACCTATGAACTAGGTTCAGTGAAGAAAGGCACAGGCCCCAGAGTGGGGAAGGACTGCATCTCCACAAGCTCCTCTCTTGCTGGCACTGCATGGTCTAGCTAGCCCTTCAGGGCTACCTCTGAGGTCAGATCCAGAATCCAGAATCCACGGTCCCAAATCCCCTGCTTCCTACAGTCCTGTGGACCCTTTTTTTCGCAGTCAGACACTTTGCCTGTCCTCAGGAACGCGGCTTGGCACCATGTGGTTTCTCTCTGACCCTTTGGGCCCGCGGTTCTCAACCTGGGGGTCGAACGACCCTTTCACAGGGGTCGCCTAAGACTATTGGAAAACACCTATTTCCCATGGTCTTAGGAACCAACACACCGCTCCTCGGTGTAGCAAAATGTAGCAATGTAGTTTACTGTTGTCATATTAAGACTGTTACCCATGCTACACCACGATTCAAGACAAAATTTCATTTATTTGTAATTAGAAATAAATATTTTACAATATATATAATTACATATTGTTTTTGTGATTAATCACTGTGCTTTATGTTCAATTTGTAACAATGAAAATACATTCTGCATATCAAATAATTACATTACAGTTCATAACAGTAGCAAAATTACAGTTATGAAGTAGCAACAGAAATAATTTTATGGTTGGGGGTCACCATCACATGAGGAGCTGTCTTAAAGGGTCGCGGCATTAGGAAGGTTGAGAACCACTGCTTTGGGCACAGAGGTCTGGCAGAGTCTCCTGCCTAGATCCTTGATTTCACCTCCAGGGGACCTCTGCTCTTCCTGGCTGCAAACTATATCACCAGTTGCGTCTCCTTTTGCCAATTTGGGCTGAATTCCACTCCTTTTGGTCGCTCACTCTATTTGCTCCAGAACAAGGCTCAGGATATGTCCGCCTGTTCTGCCGCCATTTTGTCTCTAACCTCTAAGTGAAAATTTTAAATGAAATAGAAACCTCATACATATAAGGAATTCTTCTTTTTAAAAAATATATTTTTATTGATTTCAGAGAGGAAGGGAGAGGGGGAGAGAGAGAGAAATATAAATGATGAGAGAAAATCATTGACCAGCTACCTCCTGCATGCCCCTAATGGGGATTGACTCCACAATCCAGGCATGTGCCCTTGACTGAAATCGAGCCTGGGACCCTTCAGAACCAAACCAGCTAGGGCAGGAATTATTCTTAATTGCTATATATAAAGTATAACTTGATTATTCTGATTACAAAAGTGCCTATTTTGCTAAAAAAATTATTGTCATGGAGGGACCTGGAGAGTATGCTAAGTGAAATAAGTCAGAGAAAGGCAAGCATCACATAATCTCACTTATATGTGGAATCTAAGTAACAAATTGATGAATGGAGTTGATCCAGAGACATGGAAGCATGGAACAAAGTGTGGAATCTCAGAGGGAAGGCGGGGGAGGGTGGATGGGTGGTAGGTTGACCTTGTATGCATATATGCATGGCCCATGGACACAGACTATGAGGCAGTGAGGACCTGGGGGAGGGAGGGGTGTCTGGAGAGAGTGAATGAGGGGAAAAGGGAGACCTATGTAATACTTTAAACAATAAAGAATTTTTTAAAGTAATTAATGCTAATTGAAAAATTCAAACAAAACATAAAGGTCTAAAGTGAAAGATTGCCTGGCTGATGGTGCTCAGTGGTTGAGCATCAACCCATGAACCAGGAAGTTGCCATTAGATTCCTGGTTGGGGCACATACAGGTTGTGGGCTCGGTTCAGGTCCCAGGTGTGGGGTGTGTGGGAGGCAGCCAATCAGTGATTCTCATCATTGATGTTTCTGTCTCTCCCCCTCCCTCTCTGAAATCAATAAAAAATATTTTTAAAGTGAAAGATTTCTCATTTTCATTCTCTAAGAATAACTTAATTTGCACAGACCTCTTTCTATGCATAAAATATGTATATAAGTATATGTAAAGATGTATATTTATATATTCACACACTATACATGTATGGAAACCCACACACTTGTATATTTTTTTAAAGTAGGCCATATGTACTATTTTGCAACTTAATTTTTTCACTTTGCAATGTATTGTGGGCTTCTCACATTAGTATAAAGAAATTTACCTCATTTTAAAAAATGGCAGCATAATGTATAATCATATCACAATTTTTTAATTAAATTATTTAGAGAGAGGAAGTGGGGGGAGGGAGAAAAACACCCATGTGAATGAGATATATGGATCGGTTGCCTCTCCTACATGCCCCAACCGGGGATATAACCCACAACCTAGGTATGTACCCTGACCAAGAATGGAACCTAAGGACCTTTTGTTGCACTGGATGATGTTCCAATCAACTGAGCCACCAGCCAGAGCTTACAATTTTTCCTTTTTTTTTGGGGGGGGGCGGTTATATCACAATTTAATGATTCACTTATTGATGGAAATTTGTCTCCAATCATTCACTCTTACAAGAAATACTACTACATATATAAACTTGCTCATATTTTTAGTACAGGTATTTATGTAGAATAGATTTTTAAAGAACGAATTGCTGGGTCAAAGGATGTGTACATTTTACATTTTGGTAGTTACTACTAAGTTGCCTTCCTAAAGAGTGCACTTTAGGCTCCCACTTAACAACAAATGAGAATTTCTCTCTTTTTACCAAAAATGGAGAGATTCCTGTATCTTCACAGACTTTCTTTGCCCAAAGTGGCAAAATATTAAACGATAATTATCCACATTATTGGTGAAAGTGGTATTTCTTAGTTTTAACTTGTATTTTCTGGTACATTTGGTTGTAAAAATACCACTGTCATGTTTTTTTAAAAAATTCCCTGCACATTTTGGTTCTAAAAGAAGCATTTATTTCTGGTGATTGAGAATCCCTACTACTCCTCACTATAGATAAACCAACACTTAATTAAAGGCCCTGAATGTGTCTAGGCTTCTTCCCACCTGATTTGGGGTGAGGGTGGGGGAGAAAGGAGTGAAGCAATTAGCCTGGAGGGAAAGCAACATTATGTGAATGTACTCGGGACCAATACTTTTCTCAGGCTGGCACTTGAGGCCAAGCCCAGAGCAGCATCAACAGCTTAACTACAAATTCATCTGAACTCAGGGCCAACCTCCTAGGAAACTTGGGGAAATATTACTTTGCCTCTTGGGCCATCATCCCTCTAGCTTAGACCTCTCGGTTATTTCTCCCAGGTCCAAACCTTGGATTAGCACTGATGGGTAGACCAAGACCATAATGGTGAATGAAACCAGATCTTAGCTCTTCCAGTTGGCTGTCTATATGTCAGTCATAAATGAGCAAGCTTTTGGTTGGTCCTACGAAATAGGAAGCACATACCCTCTTCTGACTGGTCTCTTAATGCGACGGGTGGGCCACAGGGAGACCTGCTGGTTGGCTGGAATGGAAGACCACTGGGGACACCGGGACACTGCTTTCTCCATAACAGTCTGTCTAGAGGTGTCTGGAAGAATCTGAGGGTTGCCTCTGAGCTCCTGCGGCTTAGTTGGTAACTCCCCGCTCCGCCCCGCCCTGTCTCAGAGTGTCTTCCCGTGTGACGTAATGCCTCAATCTGTAGTCTCCCAGACTGGCGTTTAGGGAGGCCCTGCCTTAGCCTGCAGATCTCCTTCCATCACCATCAGCCCAGAGCTCTGCCTCTGATGTAGCAGCTGAGGTCCTGGATCGGGCCGGGGAGTGGGCATCAGGGACCAGGAATGCAGAATGAGTTTGCAGGCATCAGGGTGAGTGTCAAGGCAGTGGAAGTGGGAGAGTCTGAGCTGTGTGGCACTGAAGGCCTTCCTTGTAATAAGTCCCAGGAAGGGAGCAGGAAGTGTCTGACCCAGAAAGTTCTGCCATCCAAGTGGCCACCATTTCAGCCAGGCATCCCCTCTATAGCCTGATTTCACCCTTAGTGGTTACTTTCAAGATTTATCAACTTCTAAGCCACTGCAGTAAATACATTGACCCTCTCTGCCTGGACTCAGAATGCGTTTCCTTTATTTCTCTTATCAGTGGGCTTGACCTCATTTGTTGCTTTCTTCTTCCTAATTATTTTTAGTCACACTAGCGAATTCTCATAAGAAACAAATTCAACATTACACATAGGTGGGGTTAAGGTACACTTTGGCCAATAACCACAATCCTTCTCTTTTCCCCTTCCCAGAGGTAGCTACTGTTAACAGGTAGGTAGGTAACCTGGAAGCCTTCGAGTAGTTTTTAAAAATTATTTTTCAATTACAGTTGATATACAATATTTTATTAGTTTTAGGCATACAACATAGTGATTAGACATTCATATAACTTACAAAGTGAGCACCCTGATAAGTCTAGTACCCATATGACACCATGCATAGTTATTACAATATTATTGACTACATCCTCCATGATGTATTTTATATTCCTGTGACTGTTTTTATAAATGGCAGTTTGCACATCTGAATCCCTTCCCATTTTCTACCTATCACCACCAACCACCTCCCATCTGGCAAACATCAAAATGTTCTCTGTATCTCTGACTTTGTTCCTGTTTTGTTTGTGTGTTTTTATAAAAATGTATTTTTATTGATTTCAGAGAGGAAGGAAAAGGGAGAGAGAGAGAAATATCAATGATGAGAGAATTATTGATCATCTGCCTCCTGTACACCTCACAACACCTGTCCGACTGGCCTGGGGATCGAGCCTGCAACCCAGGCATGTGCCCTGACCAGGAATAGGGAATCAAATCATGACCTCCTGGTTCATAGGTCTGCATTCAACCACTGAGCCATGCCAGCTGAGCTGTTTATTTATTTATTTATTTTTGTTTTGTTTTTAGATTCCACATATAAGTGAAATCACATGGCATTTGTCTTTCTCTGTCTGACCCATTTTACTAAGCATAACACCCTCTAAGTCTATCCATGTTGTTGTAGATGACAAGATTACATTCTTTTTTATGGTTAAGTAATACTCCATTTATATGTGTGGGTCTGGTTTCCTTATCTATCTTTTCATTGGCTCATTTAATCCATTTACATTAAAGTAATTATTGATAGGTATATAATTATTGCCATTTTATTTATTTTTATCTATTTTTTCTTCTTTTTTAAAAATATATTTTATTGATTTTTTACAGAGCAGAAGAGAGAAGGATAAAGAGTTAGAAACATCAATGAGAGAGAAACATCGATCAGCTGCCTCCTGCACGCCCCCTACTGGGGATGTGCCCACAACCAAGGTACATGCCCTTGACCAGAATCGAACCTGAGACCCTCCAGTCTGCAGGCCAACTCTCTATCCACTGAGCCAAACCGGTTTCGCCTATTTTTTCTTCTTAAAGAAGTTCCTTTAACATTTCTTCTAATATTGGCTTGGTGGTGATGAACTCTAGCTTTTTCTTTTCTGGGAAGGTTTGCTGTTTTTGTTTTAAAAGATACATTGTGGTATATTTTTATTTCTACAGAAAGAATACCATGCAATATATATTCTGCAAGTTTTTTCATTTGTTTTAGAAACACTTTTATTTTGTTACATCTAGATTTTCTTCATAAATTTTAATCCTTACCAGAGGATATTACGTCCATGCCCTTGACTGGGAATTGAACCTGAGACCCTTTGGTTTGCAGGCTGATGCTCTAACCACTGAGCAACTGGCCAGGGCAAGATTTAATTTATTTTTTAAAATGGGACAAAAATGTAGCCAGCTAATGTCTATACCATGTTTTGTTTAACCATTCCTTATTGATAGACTACTAGATTTCCCCCAATTTTCTGCTTTTATAGGTATTACAGGCATACCTCAGAGATACAGTACAGTATTGTTGTTTCGGTTCCAGACCACAGTAATAAAGTAAGCATTGCAATAAAGTGAGTCATATCTTTTTGCTGGTGGAGGGTCTTGCCTTCACTTTGTAAAAATCGCAACACCTCCCCGATTGGCCGGCAGAAAGAACCAGGAGGTCATAGTTCGATTGCTGGTCAGGGGACATGCCCAGGATTTGGTCTCGATCCCCAGTGTGGGGCGTGTAAGAGGCAGTGGATCAATGATTCTCTCTCATTGATTATTCTTTCTTTTTTTAAAAGAACTGTAACTTTCTGGTTCAACCACTGAGCCACACAGGCCAGGCCAAGTACATTCTTAAGTCTGTGGTGGTGAAAACACACACACACACACACACACACACACACACACACACACACGACTATACTTTGCTGCCACTGCCTTGATGAGCACTAAGGCACCAGCAGTTTTATCCACCTTTGCTTTTTCTTTTCCTTCTACCTTTGCTTTTGCACCATCAGTGCAAATGCCAACACAGTAAAATAAAAAGCAACTAATGTCTTAATACTATTATGAAAATAGTATTGAATCTCATAGACCCCAAGAAAGAGTATTGGAAGTGCCTCAGGATCTATGGATCACATTTTGAGAAGATCTGATCATCTCTGGGACATGTACCCAGGAGTGGTAGGTATCATAAATGATTTGTCATCTTAGTAGTTACTGCCGAATGCTCCTCCAACATGACTCTACTAGTTTATGCTCTTCCCAGCAGGGTGTAAGAAGACTCATTTCTCCTTACTCTTACCAACGCTAAATGTGGCACCCATTTTTTTGCCAGTATGATAGGTAGAAAATAGAATCTCATTGTTGTATTTTTAGTATTCTGCTTAATAGTGTTGGACACCCAGTTAGGTTTGTTGGCCACTTGTATTTTTTTCTGTGATATACCTGCTTATATCCTTTACCTGTTTTTTCTGTGTTGTCTTTTTCTTATCCAAGATAATTAAAGAAAAACAGTCTGTTGTTATATATACCAGGTTTACTGGTTAATAATGTGGATTTTGTAATCAAAGAAAACACGATAATTTCAAGAGAAACATCAGGAGTGCTTTATTCAAAGTAATGTCTATCGCTAGCTACACATTTCCCCATCTTTCAGGTAATTTGTGGATAACATCCCAATAGAACGTTTCTTGTTTTGAGGCAAACTATTCAGAGACCCAATTTTCCACTACTTCGTACATTTTGAAGTGCTGCTCAGAAAGTGCATGTGCCATTGATGAGAACAGTGGTTCTCAACCTTCCTAATGCCGGGACCCTTTAATACAGTTCCTCATGTTGTGGTGACCCCCAACCATAAAATTATTTTCTTTGCTACTTTCTAACAGTAATTTTGCTACTGTTGTGAATCGTAATGTAAATATCTGTGTTTTCTGATGGTCTTAGGGGACCCCTGTGATAGGGTCAATGGACCCCCAAAGGGGTCGCGACCCACAGGTTGAGAACTGCTGGATCAGAACAAGTGGTAATCTGAAGGAGCAAGGTCTGGTGAATATGGCAGATAGGTTAATACTGCCCAGGCAAGATCTTTTAACATGTCTTTAACTGGTTTTGAAGTGGGTAATGGTGTGTCATCATGAAGCAAAATTACTTTGCTGAGTCTTCTGGCCCATTCTGGTCATTTTATGATCAAAGCATGGTTCAAATTGATTATTTGTTGTCAGTAGCGATCAGTATTAATGGTTTCACCTGGTTTTAGAAGCTCATAATACACCACACCTTCCTGATACCAACAAACGCAGAGCACTGTCTTCTTTCCAAAGCGATTTGGCCTGGCAGTCCATGTTGATGGTTGACCTGGATCAACCCATGATTTTTGTGTATTTGGGATTCTCAAAATAAATCCACTTTTCATTGCCAGTCACAATTGGATGCAAAAAAGACTCTTTTTAAAAAATATATATTTTATTGATTTTCTACAGAAAGGAAGGGAGAGGGATAGAGAGTCAGAAACATCGATGAGAGAGAGACATCGATCAGCTGCCTCTTGCACGCCCCCTACTGGGGATGTGCCCGCAACCAAGGTACATGCCCTTGACTGGAATCGAACCTGGGACCTTTCAGTCTGTAGACCGACACTCTATCCACTGAGCCAAACCTGTTTCGGCCAAAACAGATTTTCTTTCATGTCGTTGAAGCAACATTTTTCTGATGACTTTTCGGTTTTCCATTTTTTTGTTTAGTTAATGTGGCACCCATTTCCCTTCCTTTAAAATATTTTCCTATTGCTTATAAATGACTGGAAATTATTTGCTGAGCAAGTTTTAATGATTCTGCAAGTTCTTTTTGAGTTTGACATGCATCTTCATCCAATAATGCTTGTAATTGTTGGTCTTCAAACTTTTTCAGTTGACCTGGACGTTCTTTGTATTTCACATGGAAATACTCACTTTTAAAGCATTTAAACCAACATTCACAAGTATCTTGAGATGGAGCATGTTCACCATAAGCTTCCCGAAAAATACAATAACTTTTTCTTCAAAATAAAGTAATGAATTAAAACTTCCCACAAATGTTCTTTTTTTTGGCATGAACTTTGACAATTTTAAGTGTAAAAATATCTATGATGTTTACACCTTCAGAAAATTTGACATATGAAGATTTGAAGCTTGTTGTCGATACAACAAAATAGCATACGGAGAGAATCCAAGATGGCGGCATAGGTGAATACCTAAACTGCTGCCTCGCACAACAATTTCAAAACTACAGCTAAAAGACAGAACGGACATCATCCAGAACCACAAAAAAGCCTGGCTGAGTGGAAATTCTACAACTAGAAGGAAAGAGAGAGGCTCATAGAGACTCAGAGGACCTGCAAAAAGCTGAGGTATGGAGACATGCGTGGAGAGGATGGGCAGCTGAGTGACTGGCTAGCTTCCTAGAGGGATGGAGACAGAAACTCCTGACTGCACTGAACCGCAGTTCTAGGCGAGACTAATATGGGGGGAGTCTGGACTGTCGAAAAAAGGGAGGAGTGCATGGAAATTCAGGGAGCCACAAAAGGCAGAGGTCTGGAGGCGTGCGTGCGAGTGTGTGCAGAGAGGACTGCATCAATTACTAAGGGACACTGAGACCCAAGGTCCAAGTAGGGTAAGGCTGATGTTAAGCCAAGGCTGTCTGCTCAGTCCTGAAACTCTGCCCCATCCAAGCTGATTACAGAGGCTTTTACAATTTGCAAGTCTTGTTTCATAGGGCTGACTCCAGCACAGAAGTTCTCCTGGTGTAGACACAGCTATTTCTCACAGCCAGTTGGCCTAGAGGCCAATTCCTCCAAGTGATACCAACAACAATCAAGACTTAACTACAACAAGGCTGTACACACAGTCCACAAAGGGGTGCACCAAGAGAGTCCACCTCAGGTAATTGGGGAGGCGGAGCTACTGGGCCCTATAGAACACCTAGCACACAAAGCTACTCTACCAACTCAGGGAAGCAGCGAAATATGCGGAGACAAAAGAACAGATCACAAACAAAAGAAATGGAGGAAAACAAACGACTGGATATAGAGTTTGAAACGACGGTTAAAAGGATTTTCAAGAATTCCCTAGAAAAGGCCAATAAATTTACTGAGACCCTCGAGGATATGAAGAAGGACCAATTAAAAATTAAGCATATACTGAGTGAAATAAAAATATTATACAGAGACCTTACAGCACACTAGAGGAATGCAAGAATCAAGTCAAAGATTTGAAATTCAAAGAAGCAGAAAACACTCAACTGGAAAAGAAAAAAGAATCCAAAAATGTGAATATAGTGTAAGGAGCCTCTGGGACAACTTTAAGTGTACCAACATCAGAATTATGGGGGTGCCAGAAGAAGAGAGAGAGCAAGATACTAAAAACCTACTTGAAGAAATAATGACTGAAAACTTCCCCCACCTGGTGAAAGAAATAGACTTACAAGTCCAGGAAGTGCAGAGAACCCCAAACAAAAGGAATCCAAAGAGATACCAAGACACATCAGAATTAAAATGCCAAGAGCAAAAGACAGGGAGAGAATATTAAAAGCAGTAAGAGAAAAATAGTTAATTACCAACAAGGATCACCCATACAATTGTTAGCTGATTTCTCAACAGAAACTATGCAGGCCACATGGGAGTGGCATGAAATATTCAAAGTGATGAATAGCAAGAACCTACAACCAAGAGTGCTCTACCCAGCAAAGCTATTATTCAGAATTGAAGGTCAGATAAAGAGCTTTACAGATAAGAAAAAGCTAAAGGAGTTCATCAACACCAAACTAGTATTATATGAAATGCTGAAAGGTACTCTTTAAGAAGAGGAGGAAGAAGAAAAAGGTAAAGATAAAAATTATGAACAACAAATACATATCAATCAACAAGTGAATCTAAAAATCAAGTGAGTTAAAAATCTGATGAACAGAATAAACTGGTGAATGCAATAGAATCAGGGGCATAGAAAGGGAGTGGACTGACAATTCTCAGGGGGAAAGTGGTGTGGGAGGTGTGGGAAGAAACTGGAGAAAAATTGTACACCTATGGATGAGGACAATGGAGGGGGGGAAGTAAGGGCAAAGGATGGGGTGGGAACCTGGTGGAAGGGAGCTATGGGGGGAGAAAAGAGGAACAATTGTAATAATCTGAACAATAAAGATTTATTAAATGAAAAAAAAAGGCTTGCAACTGGGCTTGTGTTCCTGATGGGGAATGGAACCGTGACCTCCTGGTTCATAGGTTGATCTTCAACCACTGAGGCAAATCAGCCAGGCAGTCTCTATTCTTTGGAATTGGTTTTGTATAAAATTTGAGCGAAGGTGGACATATTGACAGGACCCAAAACTAATTTAATATGTCAATAATTATACTTGGAGAAATCCAAGATGGTGGCATAGGTAAACACCTATACTGCTGCCTCGCACAACAATTTCAAAACTACAACTAAAAGACAGAACGGACATCATCCAGAACCACAGGAAAGCTGGCTGAGTGGAAGTTCTACAACTAGAGGGAAAGAGAGGGGCTCACAGAGACCCAGAGGAGCTGCAAAAAGTTGAGGTACGGAGACGCGCGCGAGGAGAGAGCGGGTGCCGGAGTACCTGGCTGGTTTTCTCTGGCAGGAGGGAGACGGAGACTTTCAAAGGCATTGAACCCCTTGTCCTGCGACACTAAACCCCAGATCCAGCTGAAACTCATACGGGGGGGAGTTTGGACTGTGAAAAGGGAGAAGTGCACGGAAATTTAGGGGCGTTGCAAAGGATTGGAGGTCTGGTCACGCACGGCACCACGCGGAGGACAGATTGCTGATTGTGCCACTGGCTTTCGCGAGTGGGCGGGAGACAGACCCTCCGAACTGTGCCACTTCTGACTCCACTAAGCCCCTGTTTTGGGCGAAACCCTGGAGACCTAGACTCGTGTGGTCCTGGTTCGCAGGGGAGCTGGAAAGGCAGCGGTTAGAGGCACTGCGGGTACACGCGCGCACAAGGACCACTCCAGCCATTACCCAGTCACATGAGACTCAGGGGCCGTGGAGGGTGGGGGCGACTGGAAGGCAAGGCGGTCCCTTAAGCCCTGAGACCCCACCCCTCCCAAGCTCAACAGAGGCTTTTTCGGCTGAATCCAGCACAGAAGTTTTCCCGGCACAGTGAAAATGCCGAGACAAGGGAAGGGATTACAAGCAAAAGAAATGGAGGGAAAAAAACGACTGGATATAGAGTTCAAAACCACGCTTATAAGGTTTTTCAAGAATATGCTAGAAAAGATGGATAAATTTAGTGAGACCCAAGAGGAGATGATAAATACACTGACTGAAATAAAAACTATTATACAGAGTACTAACAGCAGACTAGAGAAAGGCAAGGATCAAGTCAAAAA
>JAAGEH010000013.1:11937360-11950878 GCA_011751065.1 Lasiurus cinereus | reverse complement strand
TGCTTATAAACATAACCAATGATCACAGACACTGGGGGGTCGGGGTATGCCTGGGAGGGAGGGGGGGCAATGGGGAGATATGTATAAAAATTAATAAAAATTAATTAAAAAATAATAATTATTATACTTGAATACACAAATAATAAATTTTTTGGTAAGTAAAAAAAACCAAAAACCAAAATAGCATACATATTAAATCGCATATATATCAACATATGTGTAACTCCATCAATTGAAAAAAAGTCTACATTATTAACCATACACCTGGTATATATCTTTGTTTTATATATATCAAATATTTTCTTTTCATTGGTCTCTTGCCTTTTAACTTTGTTAATGGATCTGTTATTGAATAAAAGTTTTAAATTTTGTGGTCAAATTTATCAATCTATTCTTTTTTTACTTTGGATTTTGTGTTTTGTTTAATGAGATCTCCTATATGCCAAGGCCATAAACATTCTTCTGTGTTTTTTTAATACTTATATGGTGATTTCTTTTAAAAAATATGTATTTATTGATTTTAGAGAGGAAGTGAGAGAGGGAAACATTAATGATGAGAATCATTGATTGAGCGCCTCTTGTACACCCCCTACAGGAATAGAGCCTGGAACCTAGGCATGAGCCCTGACCAGGAAATGAACCATGTCCTCCTGGTTCACAGGTTAATGCTCAATCACTGAGCCATACCAGCTGGGCAATGCACCCCAGAATTTTAAAGTAAACAACAGATCCAGCCTGATCAAACAAAAAACAACAGTTCCAGTCCCTCCAGCATTTTTTTTTAAATAACAGAGCTTATAGAAAGTAAGTGATGAATGCTGCCTTCAGCATGCCCCTTTGTTTAAACAAATGTTTAGAATCAAATATTTGAGTTCTCAGATCTTAGGAATGTATTAAAGCACAGAGAAAAGAAGACTAAAGGATTAATGATTACTCTGTGAATAAAATCTAACAGGCTTTATCAAGTTAGCATAAAACATGCATTAGAAGTAAAGCTTGCCGAAACCGATTTGCCTCAGTGGATATAGCATTGGCCTGTGGACTGAAGGGTCCCAGGTTCGTTTCCAGTCAAGGGCATGTACCTTGGTTGCAGGCACATTCCCAGTGGGGGGCGTGCAGGAGGCAGCTGATCGATGTCTCTCTATCATCGATGTTTCTGACTCTATCCTTCTCCCTTCCTCTCTGTAAAAAATCAATAAAATATATTAAAAAGAAGAAGTAAAGCTTATAGCTCTTATTAGTACATAATAAAAAATTCAAAGATATATTTAGTCTGATCAATTTGATTCTGCTAATAAATCCCATTTAGAAATTACACAAGTATTATTTGGAAAGCATCACCTGCATGTCCAGTTCACATGACACCAGGCTCTGAGCCTTTGAGGCAGAAAAGCCACAGAAGAACCGATGTTAGAATGTCTCTTTAGCGATCTGCTAACTTTGTTATTTTCCAAGTCTAGGATTTTGAATGCCCCAGAGTCATCATCAGAAGCCAGTAGGTTTTCCGTTTCGTTCAATGAAAGGCAATTGATTTCTTCTTTATTCACATGGAAATAGTCCAGGGAAACTTTGAGGGATCTGACATCCAGTATGCTAAATAGTTTCTCCATGCAAGGTATAAAGCTTGGTGAGGGAAGAATAAGACACATGAAACGTCGTTGACCCCTTCAAAGTGTGTGTGTCCCAATGGAGTCCCATTTTCACCCCAAGGCATGAGATCTCCACCCTCTGCTCCAGAAGCACATAGCCCTTCTGAACTTGCATTCAGGCAGAGAATAGGAGAAGAATGTCCACCAATCCACTTGACAGCCTTAACAGCTCAGAAGACTGCTCTTCCTGGGGCAATGGGAAGATATGTACACATGTAATACATTAATAAAAAATAGAATAAAAAAGAGAAGACTGCTCTTCCTGCTTCCCTCCATGGCACTTAAAAAAAAATTTAATAAATCTTTATTGTTCAGATTATTACAATTGTTCCTCTTTTTTCCCCCTATAGATCCCCACCACCTGCCTCCCCCACTCTATGCCCTTACCTCCCCCCATTGTCCTCATCCTGAGGTGTATGATTTTTGTCCATTCTCTCTCCACACTCCCCTCACCCCTTCCCCCCTGAGAATTGTCAGTCCACTCCCTTTCTATGCCCCTGATTCTATTATATTCACCAGTTTATTCTGTTCATCAGATTTTTTATTCACTAGATTTTTAGATTCACTTGATAGATATGTATTTGTTGTTCCTAATTTTTATCTTTACCTTTTTCTTCTTCCTCATCTTTTTAAAGAGTACCTTTCAGCATTTCATATAATACTAGTTTGGTGTTGATGAACTCCTTTAGCTTTTTCGTATCTGTGAAGCTCTTTATCTGCCCTTCAATTCTAAATGATAAATATAGAGGCATTATGAGGTAGAAGAGGAGAAGCTCACAAAGGAAGCTGAAGAATGGAAGAGATGTAGGAGGAAAACCAAGTGGGTAAGGTGTCATGAAAGCCAAGGGAACAGAGTATTAATAGAAGGAAGGAGTACATTTAATACTATATTAAATGATTCTGAGAGAGCAAAGTAAGATGAGGACTGAAAGGCATTTAGTTAGCTTTGCAATAGCTATTTTTGTGGATTTGTGGGAAATGGGAAGTACACTGAGTACATAGCTTATCCAAGAATTTTTAAAAATTTATTTTATTAACCAATGTCACACAATAAATTCAATAAAAAAGAATTTTCAAATTTTTATTTATTGATAAGAAAAACATCAATTTATTGTTCTACTTATTTATGAATTCATTGGTTGATTCTTTTTTTAAAAAAATCCACACTAGAGGATATTTTTCCATTGCTTTTTATTTATTTTTTTAAAAAATTTCAATATTGTTTTATTTCTTTTTTTAAAAATAAATCTTTATTGTTCAGTTTATTACAAATGTTCCTATTTCCCCCCCTTAGCTCCCCTCCACCTGATTCCCCATCCCCCAGCCCATGCCCTTACCCCTTGTCACTGTACTCATCCATAGATGTAAGATTTTTGTCCAATCTCTTCCTGAACCCCTCACACCCCATTTCCCCTGAGAATTGTTAGTTCATTCCCTTTCTGTGCCCCTAATTCTATTATATTCACCAGTTTATTCTGTTCATCAAATTTTTTATTCACTTGATTTTTAGATTCACTTGTTGATAGGTATGTATTTGTTATCACTTTGTTGTTTATAATTTTTATCTTTACCTTTTTCTTCTTCTTCCTCTTTTTAAAGAATACCCTTCAGCATTTCATATAATCCTGGTTTGGTGGTGATGAATTCCTTTAGCTTTTTCTTGTCTGTGAAGTTCTTTATCTGACTTTCAATTCTGAATCATAGCTTTGCTGGGTAGAACACTCTTTGTTGTAGATTCTTGCTATTCATCACTTTGAATATTTCCTGCCACTCCCTTCTGGCCTGCATAGTTTCTGTTGAGAAATCAGCTGACAGTCGTATGGGTACTCCCTTGTAGGTAGCTAACTGTTTTTCTCTTGCTGCTTTCAAGATTCTCTCTTTGTCTTTTGCCCTTGGCATTTTAATTATGATGTGTCCTGTTGTGGTCCTCTTTGGATTCCTTTTGTTTGGGGATCTGTGCACTTCCTGGAATTGTAAGTCCATTTCTTTCACCAGGTAGGGGAAGTTTTCAGTCATTATTTCTTCAAATAGGTTTTCAGTATCTTGCTCTCTCTCTTCTTCTGGCACTCCCATAATTCTGATGTTGGTACACTTGAAGTTGTCCCAGAGGCTCCGTACATTATCTTCACATTTTTAGACTCTTTTTTCTTTTCTGGTTGGGTGTGTTTTGCTTCCTCATATTTCAGACCTTTGATTTGATTCTTGGGGTTCTCTAGTCTGCTGTTGGATTTCTGTATATTATTCTTTATTTCAGACACTGTATGCTTAATTTCTGATTAGTCCTTTTCTATTTTTTTTGGCATTCTCATTAAGATCCTTGAAGGTTTCACTAAGTTTCTCAGAGGTCTCACTAAGTTTCTTGGCAGCTTGTAAAGATTCTTGAGTAACCTTATAAATGTGGGTTTGAACTCTATGTCCAGTCTTTTGCTTTCTTCCATTTCTTTCATTCATGACATGTTTCTTGGTCTCCACATTTTGGCTGCTTCCCTATGTTGATGGAGTGGCTTTATGTGCTAATTGTCCTTTATGGCCCAGTAGCTCCGCCTCCCCAGTCACCTGAGGTGGATACTCTTGGTGCACCCCTTTGTGGGCTGGGTACACAGTCTTGTTGTAGTTAAGCCTTGATTGCTATTGGTACTCTAGGAGGAATTGAACTCCAGGCCAATTGCCTGTCGGGATTAGCTGTGTCTATTAATGGAAGAACTGCTGTGCTGGAGACAGCCCTATTGGGCAGAACTTGCTTCAGTGGGGCTTTGGTGTTTGCCGAGTCTGCCTCTAGAGTGTGTCACTTATGTATGTGAGGAGTTGAAATCTGGTGACATCTCACACTGACCTCTAGGTACATTGGTTCCTGGATCTCCAAGGAGGTACAAGTCAGCTAGTGTCTCAGGCCACCCAGCTGGAGCTACAGGGAGATTTGCAGATTTTTCCTCTTTGCTTGGAGTTTGGAAGTTTTGGAAGTCTGACCCTGTTGCAATTTGTTAGGTTAAGCTGCCAGAGGGCAGGCCATCCATATGCAAAGGCCACTGCACACAGCTAGGTGGGTTTGTAAATTGGGCGGAGCGGGGTCTCAGGGAGTCACTAGGCGAGGGCTTGGCAAACAGCAATGGCTGCCAGTCATCCCTCTCTGCCGAGTTCTGTTCAGTGTCCTGAGTCCCGTGCCCCAGCACAGTAAACAGTGATTCTGGTGCACAACTCTGCGAGAGAGCCACCCTCCCTTTCCGACCCAGTTTCTCCCTGTCTGAGTTTGGGTCCCCAGAATCTCGCTGGAAATTGGAGTTCAGAGAGTTGGGAACTTGTAACTCCCTCCCAATGGAAAAAAAACAGTGCACGCCAGCCTGTTTCGAGCACGTTTCTGTGCCTCTGCCTTTCTGAGCCTCTGCATGTCCTACCAGTGCATGTCTCAATGCACTTTTTTCTTTCCTTCTTGTTGTAGAACTTGCACTCCGCCAGTTTTCGTGTGGTTCTGGGGCATAGTCGTTTTGTCTTTTAGTTGCAGTTTTGGTGTGGTTGTGAGAGACAGCACATATAGGTGTATTCCTTATGCTGTCATCTTGGTTCCTCTTTCTATTGCTTTTTAGATAGAGTGGAAGGAAAGTAAGGAGGGAGGGAGAGAGTGAGAGAGACAGAAAGAAATATCGAAGTGAGAGACACATCGATTGGTTGCCTCCCACACATGACTTGATGGGGTCAAGAACAAACCTGCAACTCAGGTATGTGTCTTTGACCGGGAATCAAACCCGGGACCATTCAGTGTGTGGGTCAATGCTCTAACCACTAGCACACCAGCCAGGGCACATATATATCCTTTTTTTTTTAAAAAAAAACTTGATATTGATTGAGTCTTGTATGTGTTCTAACTGGGGATCGAACTTGCAACCTTGTTGTATAGGGATGATGTTCTTAACCAACTGAGTTACCTGGCCAGGGCTCAACATTTTTCTCTGAAGGAGTAGAGAATAGCAGGATAGAGTTGAGAATGGATTTTTTCCCCTTAAAATTGAGAGAGATGTGCCCAGCCAGTGTACTTAGTGGTTAAGCAACAACCTATGAACCAAGAGATCACCAGATGGATTCCAGTCAGGGCACATGCCCAGGTTATGAGCTTGTTCCCCAGTAGGGTATGTGCAGGAAGCCGCCCATCCATCTTTCTCTCATTGATCTTTCTATCCCACTTTCTTCTCTCTCTAAAATCAATAAAAACATATTTTGAAAAAATTTAAAGAGTCTTGAGTGTATATAAATGATGATGGAAAGGAGCCAGTTGAGCGGGTGAGGTTTATGATACAGAAGAAACTTTGAATTCTCATGGGTTCAGTAATCTGATTCCTGTAAGTGTGGTTCTAATCAGAGCTCTCTCCCAAATCCCAGACCTGTATAATTCAATTCTCTGTTGACACATCCTCTTGAAAATCCTTCTCAAACTTAAAATGTCCAATATTAAACACACTTCTGAACTGATGGTTGCCAGATGGGAGGCAGGTTGGGGGTCTGGGTGAAAAAGGTGAAGGGATTAAGTGCACATTGGTAATTACAAAATAGTAACAAGGATGTAAAGTACAGAATAGGGAATATAGGCAATAATATTGTAATAACTGTGTGGTGCTAGGTAGGTACTAGACTTATTGTAAAGATCACTTAGCAAGTTATATAAAGGTCTAACCATTATGCTACACAACTCAAACTAATATAATATTGAGTGTCAACTGTAATTGAAAAAATTTTTTAATTTTAGAAAAATCCTATTGTTCCTTGCTTGTCTCCTTTTATTATCTCCCTTCTGTATTACTAAAGTAGCTTTCAAAGTGGCTTTTTTATGTCTACTACTGACCAATCAATTTTCTGCACAGCAGCTAGAGTGATCTTCCTAAAATTTATAGATGACTTCTCTAAGCTTTAAAAATTCTGTATTGTTTTTACTGTAAAAGCCAAATCCTCTTCTTATCTTTATGGATTCTGTGTTTCAAACCTGGTGAATGATTACCAGTTCCCAGAGAAAGCTGTTCTCTCATATGTCCATGCTTTCCTATATACAGTTGCCTCTGCCTATAATAATACCCTCTTCATCTTTTTGTTCCACATTTTTCTTGGCTAATTTATACTTGTCTTTCAAAACTCATTTTAGACTTTCCTTTCTATTTCCTCTGGAAGCCTTCCTTGTTTTCCCCAAGCTGGGATTAGGTACACTCTGTACATTCATAGCACCTGTGCTTTCTGGTATGCCTTTATATCCCCACAGCACCTGTTCCTTCTTTACTTACCATACTTTCTGTAGATGACCTATTCATTTTTTTTCAAATATAATTTACATAAAATATTATTCTGTAGGGGTTAGATAATATTATACTTTATAAAAGTGTTCCCTCTGATATTTCCAGTACATACCTGGCGCCAGGCATAGTTATTACAATATCATTGATTATATTCTCCATGCTGTACTTTACATCCTCGTGACTATTTTGTAACTACCAATTTGTATTTCTTAATCCCTTCACCTTTTTCACCTAGTCTCCCAAATCCCCTCACATCTGTCAACCATCAGTCTGTATCTATGAATCTGTTTCTATTTTGTTTGTTTATTTTGTTCTTTACATTCCACATATAAGTGAAAGCATATGGTATTTGTCTTTCTCTGAGTGATTTCACTTAGCACAATACCCTCTAGTTCCATCTGTTCTGTCACAAGAGGTAATATTTAATTCCTTTTTATGGCTGAGTAGTATTCCTTTGTGTAGTTGACCCATTCTTTTAAGTTTTTATAAAAATAATTAGTGGCTGGTGCACGAAATTTATGCATGGGGGAGGGTTGTCCCTCAGCCTGGCCTGTACGCTGTCCAATCTCTGACTGCTAGTTTAGGCCCCATCCCTGTTTAGGATATGGTTTAGGATCTCTCTCGAACTCTGGGACCACTGGCTTCTAACCACTTGCCTGCCTGCCTGATCTCCCCTAATTATGTTGCCTGCTGGCCTGATCATCCCCAAATGCCCCCTGCCATCCTGTATGCCCCCAACTGCCCCCCCTGCTGGCCTGCTTACTCCCCACTGTTCCCCCAGCCTGCCTGTTCACACCCAACTGCCCCCTGCTCTCCTGCTCACCCCCAATAGCCCACCCTGCTGTACTGCTCACCCTCAACTGCCCTTCCTGCTGGACTGCTCACCCACAACTACCTCCCTCCTGCTGGTCTGCTTGCCTCTAACTGCCTCTGCCTCAGCTCCACCATCATGGCTTTATCTGGAAGGAAGTCCAGAAGCTCTCCCAGTCTAATTAGTATACATTTTAATTCTACAAGTAATACAATGAATACATTAGTGTAGCTTAAGCCAATTATTATACTATTAGATAGTTCTCCTTTCCAACTCACTGATACAGTTCCCTATCCTAGAGGAAACTATTATCAGGTTGGTATTTGTCCTTCCAGATCATTTTCTGCATATTTCAAAATAGAATCATAGTTTTTATTTATCCTATATAAATGATACTGTATTCTATATTGTTCAGCTTGCTTTTTAAAAAATTTAATAAATCTTTATTGTTCAGATTATTACAATTGTGCTGCTTTTCCCCCTCCATAGCTCGCCTCCACTCAGTTCCCACCCCACCCTCTCTCCTTACTCCCCCACTGTCCTCATCCAAAGGTGTACGATTTTTGTAAAGTCTCCTCCCACAACTCCCACAATCCTTTCCCTCCGAGCATTGTCAGTCCACTCACTTTCTATGCCCCTGATTGTATTATATTCACCAGTTTATTCTGTTCATCAGATTTTATTATTAATAAAAGTTTATTGTTCATATTATTACATTTGTTTGTCTTCCCCTCCCCCTTAGCGCCCCTCCACCTGGCGCCCACCACTCCCTTTACCCTTATTTCCCCCCGCATTGTCCTCATCCATAGGTGTATGATTTTTGTCCAGTCGCTCCCTGCACCTCCCTCACCCCTTTCCCCCTGAGACTTGTCAGTCCACTCTATTTCTATGCTTCTGATTCTATTATATTCACCAGTATATTCTGTTCATCAGATTTTTAATTCACTTAATTTTTAGATTCACTTGTTGATAGATATGTATTTGCTGTTTATAATTTTTATCTTTACCTTTTTCTTCTTCTTCTTAAAGAGTACCTTTTAGCATTTCATATAATACTGGTTTGGTGATGATGAACTCCTTTAGCTTTTTCATATCTATGAAGCACTTTATCCGCTCTTCAATTCTGAATGATAGCTTTGCTGCGTAGAGTAATCTTGGTTGTAGGTTCTTGCTATTCATCACTTTGAATATTTCTTGCCACCCCCGTCTGGCCTGCATAGTTTCTGTTGAGAAATCACCTGACAATCATATGGGTGCTCCCTGGTAGGTAATTAACTATTTTTCTCTTGCTGCTTTTAATATTCTCTCTTTCTTTTGCACTTGGCATTTTATTTATGATGTGTCTTGGTGTGGTCCTCTTTGGATTCCTTTTATTTGGGGTTCTGTGTGCTTCCTGGACTTAAGTCTATTTCTTTCACCAGGTGGGGAAAGTTTTCATTCATTGTTTCTTCAAATAGGTTCTCAGTATCTTGCTCTCTCTCTTTTTCTGACACCCCCATAATTCTGATGCTGGTATACTTGAAGTTGTCCCAGAGGCTCCTCACACTATCTTCACATTTTTGGATTCTTTTTCCTTTTTGTTTTCCCAGTGGAGTGTTTTCTGCTTCTTTATATTTCAAAAAAATTTTAAATATATTTTATTGAATTTTTATAGAGAGGAAGGGAGAGGGATAGAGAGTTAGAAACATCAATGAGAAGGAAACATTGATCAGCTGCCTCCTGCATGCCCCCTACTGGGGATGTGCCTACAACCAAGATACATGCCCTTGATCGGGATCAAACCTGTGACTTTTCAGTCTGCAGGCTGACGCTCAATCCACTGAGCCAAACCGGTTTCGACTATATTTCAAATTTTTGACTTGATTCTTGCCTTCCTCTAGTCTGCTGTTAGGTCTCTGTATTCATATTTTTTATTTCAATCAGTGTATGTTTAATTTCTAGTTGGTGCTTTTTATCTCCTCTTGGGTCTCGCTAAATTTATCCATCTTTTCTAGGAAATTCTTGAAAAACGCTATAACTGTGCTTTTGAACTCTATATCTAGTCGTTTGTTTTCTCCATTTCTTTTGTTTGTAATCTGTTCCTTTGTCTCCGCATTTTCACTATGCCAGGAGAACTTTTGTGCTGGAATCAGACTTATGATGCAAGATTTGCAAAACTGCAAAAGCCTCTCTGTTGAACTTGGATGGGGTAGAGTCTCAGGGCTTAGCAGACCGCCTTAGTTTCAGTCAGCCACGCACTACATGGCCCTTGGGTCTCAAATGTCTCTTGGTAATCATTGCAGCCTCTCTGGGCACACACACACTTGTGCCTCCGTATGAGTCTGGGTCCCAAGGTTATCGCCCGAAACGGGTTCAGTGCTATTAGAAGTGGCAAAGTTGGGAGGCTCTGTCTCCTGCCCACTAGAGAAAGCCAGCTGAACAATCAGCAGTCTGGCTTCTGCATTCAGTGGTGTGCGTGTCCCCAGACCTCTGCCCTTTTGCGTCTCCCCTCAATTTCCATGCACTCCTCCCCTTTCATAGTCTAGACTCCCCTTGTATGAATCTTGCCAGGGACTGGGGTTCAGTGCTGTAGGATAAGGGATTCAGTGCAGTTGGGGGTCTCCGTCTCCCTCCCGCCAGATGAAGCCAGCCAGGCACTCTACTTCTCACTCTCTCCACACAGGTGTCTCTGTACCTCAGCTTTTTGCAGCTCCTCTGATTCTCTGTGAGCCCCTCTCTTTCCTTCTAGTTGTATAATTTCCATGCAGCCAACTTTCCTGTGGTTCTGGATGATGTCTGTGCTATCTGTTAGTTGTGCGAGGCAGCAGTTTAGGTGTTCACCTTTGCTGTCATCTTGGTTTCTCCTCTCTGTTCATCAGATTTTTTATTCATTTGCTTTTTAGATTCACTTGTTGATATGATATGTTTTTGTGGTCCATAATTTTTATCTTTAACATTTCCTCTTTCTTTATCTTTTAAAGAATACCTTTAAGCATTTCATATAATAGTGGTTTGGTGGTGATGAACTCTTTTAGCTTTTTCTTATCTGTGAAGCTCTTTATCTGCCCTTCAATTCTGGGTAGAGTAATCTTGGTTGTAGGTTCTTGATAGTCATCACTTTGAATATTTCTTGCCACTCCCATGTGGCCTGCATAGTTTCTGTTGAGATATCAGCTGACAGTTGTATGGGTGCTCCTTGTCAGTAATTAACTGTTTTTCTCTTGCTGTTTTTATTTTTATTTTTTGGAATCATTTTAAATATTTAATTACAAAAGTGAGCACTGACTTTTTTTCTCTTTCAGACACACACATAGGTCTAATGTCCAAAATGTGCAGAGGAAGTGAGCTGCTCTGCCCTCCACAGAACCCATCCTATGGTTAAAACTGGCACCAGCCGGCCCTCCCTCTTTTCCAACATCCAGAGAAATCCACAGTGGCTGCATTTACACTGCAGCAGTAATGCATTCTGTATTTCATACAGTGTGCATGACAGAACCAAACCGTCATTAATGGTCAGCGATATATCCTTCCCAGTGGCATCAGTTCATATCCCAGACACTGAGGAGATCTGGTTAGGAGTAACTTAGTGAGAGGCGGGGTGCCCGGAGCTGGGGGTGACCATCTGCTTCCATGCACTCTGGTGTCGGAGTGAGGAGAGAGAAGTCAGTCAGGAAAGCTGGGAGGGCACAGTGGCAAGTTGGGAGTCTCCATGAGACCAGAGGGGAAAATTTCCCAACCAAATTGTTTTGGTGCCAAAAAGAAAAAGAAAAAAAATCAGCAGTTCAAACAGTATCGAATTTTCAAACTTCTCCCACCAAGACAGGTCAAATAGAGCAGGAACAATCTAGATCTTTCCAGGAAGTGAAGGTAGAGCCCCTGGCATTCCTCCTGACAGCCCTGTGTTAGGCCCTAGGAGTATCTGCCGCTGCTGCAGTTGCTGCTGTTGCTCCATTTGCAACTTCTCAGTCTCAAAGACAACAGGAAGAACCAGGATCATGAAGGAAGTTGTCCCAATCCACAGGGCCGCCCTGGAAAACCTGTACATTTTTTGAGCCACAAAGAGGAAGAGATCAAAAGTGGCTCCGGCCGCGGACCGGATCCTCTCCGGAAACATCTCCGTCAGACCCCAGAGTCTCTCCGACAGGGTCTCATCTGGCTCGTCGTCGTCATCCTCTTCCAGCTCCTCCTCAGTCTCCGCATCGCCTTTCCGAAGCAATTCGTCCGAGGGCAGGGGAGCACCTGGACCGGGGGCAGCAACAACGGCAGCCATGGCTGTAGGGGGGGGGGAGGGAGGACTCTCTTGCTGTTTTTAATATTCTCTCTTTGTCTTTTGCTCTTGGCATTTTACTTTTCATTTTATTTTTTAAAATTTAATAAATCTTTATTGTTCAGATTATTACAATTGTTCCTCTTTTTTCTCCCAATAGCCCCCCTCCACCCAGTTCCACCCCACCCTCTGCCCTTACCTCCCCTACTGTCCTCATCCATAAGTGTGTGATTTTTGTCCAGTCTCTTCCTGCACCCCCAAAGCCCTCCCCCCCACCCAGAAATTGTCAGTCCACTCCCTTTCTATGCCCCTGATTCTATTATATTCACCAGTTTATTCTGTTCATCAGATTTTTTATTCACTTGATTTTTAGATTTACTTATTGGTATACAAATATTTGTTGTTCATAATTTTTATCTTTACCTTTTCCTTCTTCTTCCTCTTAAAAAATACCTTTCAGCATTTCATATAATACTGGTTTGGTGGTCATGAATTCCTTTAGCTTTTACTTATCTGTGAAGCTCTTTTTAAGAATTTTTGAGAGAATCCAAGATGGCGGCATAGGTAAACACCTATACTGCTGCCTCGCACAACAATTTCAAAACTACAACTAAAAGACAGAACGGACATCATCCAGAACCACAGGAAAGCTGGCTGAGTGGAAGTTCTACAGCTAGAGGGAAAGAGAGGGGCTCACGGAGAACCAGAGGAGCTGCAAAAAGCTGAGGTACGGAGACGAGCGCTCTGAGAGAGCGGGTGCCGGAGTACCTGGCTGGCTTTCTCTGGCGGGAGGGAAACGGAGACTCCCAACGGCATTGAACCCCTTCTCTTACGACACTAAACCCCAGATCCAGCCGAAACTCATACGGGGGGAGTTTGGACTGTGAAAAGAGAGAAGTGCACGGAAATTTAGGGGAGTTGCAAAGGATCGGAGGTCTGGTCGCGCACGGCACCACGCGGAGGACAGATTGCTGATTGTGCCGCTGGCTTTCGCGAGTGGGCGGGAGACAGACCCTCCGAACTGTGCCACTTCTGAGTCCACTGGGCCCCTGTTTTGGGCGAAACCCTGGGGACCTAGACTCGTGTGGTCCTGGTTCGCAGGGGAGCCGGAAAGGCAGCGGTTGGAGGCGCTGCGGGTGCGCGCGCACAAGGACCGCTCCAGCCATTACCCAGTCACGGGAGACTCAGGGGCCGTGGAGGGCGGGGCCGACTGGAAGGCAAGGCGGTCCCTTAAGCCCTGAGACTCCACCCTCCCAAGCTCAGCAGAGGCTTCTGCGGCTGAATCCAGCACAGAAGTTTCCCCGGCATAGAGAAAATGCCGAGACAAGGGAAGGGATTACAAGCAAAAGAAATGGAGGGAAAAAAACGACTGGATATAGAGTTCAAAACCACGCTTATAAGGTTTTGCAAGAATATGCTAGAAAAGATGGATAAATTTAGTGAGACCCAAGAGAAGATAATAAATACACTGACTGAAATGAATACTATTACGCAGAGTACTAACAGCAGACTAGAGAAAGGCAAGGATCAAGTCAAAAA
>JAAGEH010000013.1:11902747-11927360 GCA_011751065.1 Lasiurus cinereus | reverse complement strand
GAAGGTCTTTATCTGCCCTTCAATTCTGAATGATAGCTTTGCTGGATCGATTATTCTTGGTTGTAGGTTCTTGCAATTCATCACGTTGAATATTTCTTGCCACTCCTGTCTGGCCTGCTTCGTTTCTGTTGAGAAATCAGCTGACAGTCGTATGGGTGCTCCCTTGTAGGTAATAAACTGTTTTTCTCTTGCTGCTTTTAATATTCTCTCTTTGTCTTTTGCTCTTGGTATTTTAATTATGATGTGTTTTGGTGTGGTCCTCTTTGGATTCCTTTTATTTGGGGTTCTGTGTGCTTCCTGGACTTGTAAGTCTATTTCTTTTACCAGATGTGGGAAGTTTTCAGTCATTATTTCCTTAAATAGGTTTTCAGTATCTTGCTGTCTCTCTTCTTCTGCCACCCCCACAATTCTGATGTTGGTACGCTTGAAGCTGTCCCAGAGGCTCTTTACATTATCTTCACATTTTTGGATTCTTTTCTCTTCTTGCTTTTCCAGTTGAATGTTTTCTGCTTTTTTATATTTCAAATTTTTGACTTGATCCTTGCCTTTCTCTAGTCTGCTGTTAGGACTCTGTATAATAGTTTTTATTTCAGTCAGTGTATGTTTAATTTCTAGTTGGTCTTTTTTCATCTTTAGTTGGATCTTTTGCATCTCTAGTTGGGCCTTTTTCATCTCCTCTTGGGTCTCACTCAATTTATCCATCTTTTCTAGCATATTCTTGAAAAACCTTATAAGCGTGGTTTTGAACTCTATATCCAGTCGATTTTTTTCCTCCATTTCTTTTGCTTGTAATCCTTTACCTTGTCTCGGCATTTTCACTATGCCGGGGAAACTTCTGTGCTGGATTCAGCTGCAGAAGCCTCTGTTGAGCTTGGGATGGGTGGAGTCTCAGGGCTTAAGGGACCGCCTTGCCTTCCAGTCAGCCCCGCCCTCCACGGCCCCTGAGTCTCACGTGACTGGGTAATGGCTGGAGCGGTCCTTGTGCGCGTACCCGCAATGCCTCTAACCGCTGCCTTTCCGGCTCCCCTGTGCACCAGGTCCACACGGGTCTAGGTTTCCAGGGTTTCGCCCGAAACGGGCTTAGTGGAGTCAGAAGTGGCACAGTTGGGAGGGTCTGTCTCCCGCCCACTCGCGAAAGCCAGCGGCACAATCAGCAATCTGTCCTTCATGTGGTGCCGTGCGCGACCAGACCTCCGATCCTTTGCGACTCCCCTAAATTTCTGTGCACTTCTCCCTTTTCACAGTCCAAACTCCCCCCGTATGAGTTTCGGCTGGATCTGGGGTTTATTGTCGTAAGATAAGGGGTTCAATGCCTTTGAGAGTCTCCGTTTCCCTCCCGCCAGAGAAAGCCAGCCAGGTACTCCATCACCCGCTCTCTCCTCGCGTGCGTCTCCGTACCTCAGCTTTTTGCAGCTCCTCTGGGTTTCCGTGAGCCCCTCTCTTTCCCTCTAGTTGTAGAACTTCCACTCAGCCAGCTTTCCTGTGGTTCTGGATGATGTCCGTTCTCTCTTCTAGTTGTAGTTTTGAAATTGTTGTGCGAGGCAGCAGTATAGGTGTTTACCTATGCTGCCATCTTGGATTCTCCTCTTTTTCCTCTTGCTTTTCCAGTTGAGTGTTGTCTGCTTCTTTATATTTCAAATTTTTGACTTGATTCTTACCTTCCTCTAATCTGCTGTTAGGACTCTGTATAATATTTTTTATTGCAGTGAGTGTATCTTTAATTTCCAGTTGGTCCTTTTTCATCTCTAGTTGGTCCTTTTTCATCCCCTCTTGGGTCTCGCTAAATTTATCCATCTTTTATAGGATATTCTTGAAAAACCTTATAAGCGTGGTTTTAAACTCTATATCCAGTCATTTGTTTTCCTCCATTTCTTTTGTTTGTGATCTCTTTTTTTGGCTCCGCATTTTCACTATGCCGGGAGAACTTCTGTGTTGGATTCAGCCTTATGATACAAGACTTGCAAAACTGCAAAAGCCTCTCTGTTGAGCTTGGAGTCTCAGTGCTTAATGGACAGCCTTGCCTTCCACTCGGCCCCGCCCTCCATGTCTCCTGGGTCTGACGTGTCTCTGAGTAATTGCTGGAACGGTTTCTGGGTACGCGCACATGTGCACGCAGTGCCTCTAGACCACTGCCTTTCCGGCTCCCCTGCACTCCGGGACCATGTGAATCTGGGTCCCCTGGGTTTTGCCCCAAACTGGGGTTTAGTGGACTTAGAAGTGGCTCAATTGGGAGGCTCTGTCTTCCGCTCCCTCATGAAAGCAGTGGCATAATCACCAGTCGGTCTTCTGCATGTAGTTTTGTGTGTGCCACCAGACTTCTGCCCTTTTGTGGCTCCCCTATATTTCCATGCACTTCTCCCTTTTCATAGTCCAAACTCCCCCTCTATGAGTTTTGGGTGGACCTGGGGATCAGTGCCATAGGATAAGGGGTTCAATGCAGTTAAGACTCTCTGTCTCCCTCCTGCCAGAGAAAGCCAGCCAGGTACTCTGGCACCTGCTCTCTCCACGCACACATCTCCATACCTCAGCCTTTTGCAGCTCCTCTGGGTCTCCGTGAGACCCTCTCTTTCCTTCTGGTTGTAGAATTTCCACTTAGCCAGCTTTCCTGTGGTTCAGGTGATGTCCATTCTGTCTTTTAGTTGTAGTTTTGAAATTGTTGTGCGAGGTAGCAGTGTAGGTGTTTACCTATGCCTCTATCTTGGATGAACTCATGTAGACTTTTTGGTAACTGCCCTATTTCACTTAGCATACCATCTTCAAGTTTCATCTATGTTGTAGCATTTGTCAAATTTTTCTTCCTTTTTAAGGTTGAAAAATATTCTGTTGTACCACATTTTCTTTATTCATCTATCCATCAATGAGTACCTGGGTTGCATCCCTCTTTGGCTATTGTGAACAGTGCTGCTGTGACTATAGGCGGACAAATATCTGCTCAAGCTCTTACTTCTAGTTCTTTTGGGTGTATACTAAGAAATTAAATTGTTGGATCCTATGGGAATTCCTTTTGATGGACACTTATATCAGTGCTACTTGAACTGTATTCCACAGACTGGTGCTAGTCATGAACTATCACTCATCCTCAGTGAGGTAAGTAAAGAAGCTGAGAATAAACATTTAAAACCTTTTGTAGCAAATTGATTTGGCCAAACTTATGAGCACTTTTCTAGTCATTTCTTTTTTTCTCTACAATGATAATGGATTGGAAATTTAAAAAAAGAGATAGAAACAAAACTAATAATTTACCACATATAGTTTGAGAGTCACTGATAGTTTCTAATTTTTTAAAAAATATATATTTTTGGAATAGTTATTTTTAAAGAACCTTTATTGTTGAAAGTATTATGTATTTCCCCTATTTCTCTCCCAATTGTCCCCTTATAGCCTGCCACCATCCCAGGCCTTCATCTCCCTATGTCTATGTCCATGAGTTATACATATATGCATATGAGTTCTTTGGTTGATCTCTTCTCACCCACCCATCCACCCCTGCCTTCCCTCTGAGATCTGACAGTCTGTTCCATGCTTCTATATCTCTGGATCTATTTTGTTCAATAGTTTATTTTGTTCATTAGATTCCACATATGAGTGAGATAATTGATATTTGTCTTTCTCTTAGTGGCTTATTTCACTTAGCATAATACTCTCCAGGCCCCTCTCTGCTATCTCAAAGGGTAAGTGATCCTTCTTTTTTACTGCTGAATTGTATTCCATGCTATAAATGTGCCACAGCTTTTTAAATCCACTCATCTACTTATGTACACTTGGGATGTTTCTAGATCTTAGCCTTTGTAAATTGTGTTGCTATGAATATAGGGGTGCATACATTTTTTCTGATTGTTGTTGCAGGTTTCTTAGGATAGATTCCTAGAAGTGGGATCACTGGGTCAAATGGCAGTTCCATATTTAATTTTTTTGAGGAAGCTCCATACTGTTTTTCACAATGGCTGCACCAGTCTGCATTACCACCAGCAGTGTACTAGGGTTTCCTTTTCTCCACATCCTCATCAGCACTTGTCATTTGTGGATTTGTTGATGGTAGTCATTCTGACATATATGAGATGATACCTCATTGTCATTTTAATTTGCATAGCTCTGATGATCAGTGACTGAGCATTTTTTTATATGTCTCTTGGTCATCTTTATGTCCAATTTGGAAAAGTGTCTATTTAGGTCCTTTTCCCATAAAAGATATTGTTATTGCTTTTAGAGAGGAAGGGAGAGGGATATATATATAGAGAAACATCAATGATGAGAGAAAAATCATTGATCAGTTGCCTGGGAATGGAGCCTGCAACCCTGGCATGTGCCCTGACTGAGAATCGAATTGGCAACCTTTTGTTGCGCAGGACAACGCCCAACCAACTGAGCCACACTGGGAATCAAACATGACCTCCTGGTTCAAAGGTTGATGCTCAATCATTGAGCCACAGCAGCTGGGCTCTAGTTTTGGATTCGTTTTTTCTAGTCACTCTTTTGTATTGACATAGGCAAGTATTTCTCTAGGGTAGGTAATGAGAAATATAATTATTGGGTTGAAGGGTATGCACATTTTATATTTTAATAGTACAAAGTTTCTCACCAAAAGGATGAATACTTCTAACAATAGTATGTATGCACATCTATTTTCCTATAGCCCTGCTAACACTGGATATCAATCTTTTTAAAACTTTTGTTGATCTGTTATGCAAAAAAAAATGTCTTGTTTTAATTTATAGTTCTGTGATTACTAGTCAGATTTTATATCCTTCTTTCATAATTTTATTAATATTGGCATTTCCTTTTATATTAGTTGCTTGTTAATCTTTTGTTCATGTTTCTTTTAGGTTGTTTATGTTTTCTTATTGATTCGTAGAAGAGGTTTTTATATTTTGGATATTATCTATTGTCTATATTAGTTACAAACTAGAGGCCCAGTGCATGAATTTGTGCAACAGTGGGCTCCCTTGGCCTGGCCTGCGAGATTAGGCTGAAACTGGCTCTCTGACATCTCCCAAAGAGTCTTGGATTGCGAGAGGGTGCAGGGACCCCACCAGTGCATGATCGGGGCTGGAGAGGCACCCTGAGAGGGCTCCAGGGTGTGTCCAGTCCCCTCTTGCCCAATCTCTGCTGGCCAGATCCCATCAGCAAGCTAACCTATTGGTCAGAGCATCTGCACCCTTGATGATCAGTGCACATCATAGCAAGCAGTTCAGCAGCCTTAGCATATCATTAGCATATTACACTGTGATTGGTTTAACTTCTGACTGGACAACCAGACATTTAGCATATTAGGCTTTTATTATATAGGATATTTTCTCCTAATCTACCCTTTTTTTATTTATTTACAATGTCTTTAAGATAGAAACTTTAAATTTTGATGTAGTTAAATATAGGTATACCTTAGGGATATTGTGGGTTGGGTTCCAGACCACCACAAGAAAGCAAATATCACAAAAAAGGGAGTTACATGAATTTTTTGGTTACCCAGTACATATAAATGTTTACACTGTACTATAATCTGTTAAATGTGTAATAACATTATATCTAAAAAATCTGTATATACCTTAATTTAAAATACTTTATTACTATAAAATGCTAATCATCATCTGAGCTTACAGGTAATTGTAATGTTTTGACTGGTGGAGAGAATTGCCTTGTTGTTGAAAATGTGGTGTTTGTGAAGTTCAATAAAATGAGGTATACCTGTTTATCATTCCTTTTTCCCTTTTTTTTTCTTTTATGAAGCTTGGGAGTTTGTTTAGAGGCTCCAGCAGGAGATTGCAGCTACTAGTATACCTTTGATCAGAGAATGGTCCTCTCCTCTATCTGGGAAAATCCTCTTCAACAGAGCTTGTGATTTTGGGAGGGACACACATGGAGCAGTGGTGGAGGAAGGAGATATCTGCCTAGCCAGCCAGTAACCCTGGTGATTAATGGAGTGACAGATATTGCAACCAGTTCATCCTCACATCCTATATATCATTCTTTTCCTTTATGGCTTTTGTTTTTGCTTTTTTTTTTGTCTTATTTAAGAAAGCTGTTCCTACTCCAAAGTTTTAAACATACTCAGTTACATTTTCTTCTCTTAACTTTTTTCTTCATTTTTAAAAAATATATTTTATTGATTTTTTACAGAGAGGAAGGGAGAGAGATAGAAAGTCAGAAACATCGATGAGAGAGAGACATCAATCAACCGCCTCCTGCACGCCGCACAGTGGAGATGTGTCCACAAGCAAGGTACACGCCCCCGACCGGAATCGAACCTGGGACCTTTCAGTCCACAAGCCGATGCTCTATCCACTGAGCCAAACCAGTCTCGGCTTTCTTCTTCATTTTTAACAGCTTTATTAAGGTATAATTTATGTACAATAGACTGCTCATATTTAAAGAATAATATTTGATGAGTTTTGATATATGTACATACCCCATAAAGCTATAACTACAATCAAGAGAATTAACAAATCCATCATCCCCAAAAGTTTCATTGTGTTCCTTTGCTCCCATATATTTGTAAATTTATATGTGTGTGTGTATGTATGTGCTAGAACTTTTTTATTCATTTTTAATTAAGGCATAATTAACATATAGTAAAATTATTAATCTTAGAGAGGAAGAGAGGGAGAGAGGGAAACATCAATGTGAGTGAAACATTAATCTATTGCTTCCCATACACACACACTGACCAGAGATCAAACTCACAACTTGGATATGTGCACTGACCAAGAATCAAACCCACCACCTTTGGTATATGGAACAATGCTGAGGCACACTGGCCAGGGAAAATTCATCCTTTTTAGTGTATCTTTCTTCAAGTTTTGACAAATGCACAGTCATGTAAGAAACATCGCCATCAACATGTAGAATAATTCCATCACTTCAAAAAAAATTTCTCGCCAAGATAGTCTCTTCAATAAATGGTGTTGGGAAAATTGGACAGATACATGCAAAAAAATGAAACTGGACTACCAACTTACACCAAATACAAAAATAAACTAAAAATGGATACAGGACTTAAACATTAGGCAATGGGGAGATATGTATACATGTAACACAATAAAAAAAAGTGTTCAAAGAGCAAAATAAAATAAAATTAAATTAAAAATTTCTCAGTTTTCTTTTATTAGTCAACTCCTTTCCCCTACCTCCTAGTACTCACTATCTGTTTGCTGTCATTGGAGATTGAGTTCTTTGAATACATATACTGTCTTTTTTATTATTATTATTTTAAAATATATTTTTATTGATTTCATACAGGAAGGGAGACTGAGAGATAGAAACATCAGTGATGAGAGAGAATCATTGGTCAGCTGCCCTCTACACACCCCCTACTGGGAATTGAGCCAGCAACCTTGGCTGACCGGGAATCAAACCATGACCTCCTGGTTCATAGGTCATGTTCAACCAACAGGCCACACTGGCTGGATTGTATACTGCCTTTAAAATGTATCCATTTTCTTGCTTGTGTCAGTAGTTTGTTCCTTTTTATTGCTGAGCAGATTCCAATGTATACCACAGTTTGTTTTTCCATTCCCCAGTTGAGGGACACTTGTTTCTGTGTTTGGTGATTACAAACACAGAAACTGTAAACTTCAGTGTCAGGTTTTCTTGTGAACACAAGTATTCATTTTACTTGGGTGAATGCCAAGGTGTAGGATTTCTGGGTTGTACAGTGAATGTATGTTTGACTTTATAAGAAACTGCCAAACTATTTTCTAAAGGGGCTGTACAACTTGGCATTTCTTTCAGCAATATATGAGAATTCTAGTTACTTCTAGTTCCCCAGCATTGGTAGTGTTAGTTTTTTTTTTTAAAAAGAATACTCTAGTAAGCATGTAATACTATCTCGTTGTGGTTTTAATTTGTACTTTTCTAATGGCTAATGGTTGTTGAGCATCCTTTGTATAGTGTCTCTTCAAATATTTTGTCAATTTAAAAACATTGGATTATTTGTTTTGTTATTATTGCTCTTTAAAAAATAAATTTTACTGTGTCTTACATATACAAAAGCTGATTAACAATGGTTAAAAAGACACTACTGAGCACTGTTTATACCTGGTTTTCTATAAAGCTGGGATGGCAGAAAAGCACTTTCTCTCTGAAGAATGTAGGGTTGCTATTAATCACATGGCATCTTATGAGCTGCTCATCAGTGATGCTTATTTATCTATGGCCTGTTATTACATTGAAGGCCAAGGCGAACTTTCTTTTGCTGCATTCTTTGAAGACCAAGATAAGGTGAAGAGGGAACATGGAAAGCAATTCCTAACATATCTAAGAGGATGTGAGAGTAAAATCTGCCTTCCAGTGATTAAGGTCTTATGCTTCATGGGAAAGTACCTGGATGAACAGAAGAGTAACACAAACTACCTGCAACGCTAACTTGTATATCACAAAGAACTAGAAAATCAGGCCCAGGAGGCGGAAGACACATTTAAAAATCCCACTGAAGTGTTAGGTTAATAAATCTAACATCTTAAAGCAACAAAGAAAGTCTTCTCATGGTAGTAGACACCAAAAATCAGCTAATTAAGAATATTAATCTTCATTTGTCAGAAGACTGCTTTACTTCACTGGTGTGTGAAAAGAAAAGACACTACTTCACCTTTTCACAGATGTTCTGAAGGAAACATGATAGAATTACATTCAACAATAAAGCTTAAAATTCACTCTAGGTCAGTGGTCAGCAAAACGCGGCTCGTGAGCCACATGCAGCTCGCGAGCCGCAGTTTGCCACTCTGTTGACTAATGAGTTTGCTGACCACTGCATAAGGCATTATCCTTACCCAGAAGTTTTGACTTCAGGTTAAAGACATTAGTACATTATTAAGATGTTTTTAAAGTGTTTTTCCCTAAGGCAGTGGTTGGCAAACTCAGTCAACAGAGCCGTGGTTTGCTGACCACTGCTCTAGGTAATAGTTGCATTAACAACCACATACATAAGCACAGAGTAAATATATTTCAGGAGTCTTATATAAGCATGCAGCATACATATTGGAGAAGGATTTCAGGTAACATCATAGGTGGTAGCAAGATTAGCAATTCAGATAAAAGATAAATGAAACTCAAAGAGAAAGTATAAGCTAGTACAACAAGACAAATCACGGAATTAGAGGATTGCAAAGTCTGTTCACTGTGTGTATAAAAAATAATACTTTTCTTCAATTTATGAGTCGTTGTAGTTGGCTAGAAAAGGTTGTGTATTCAAAGTGCACATAATTGTTTCTGAGAAATGAGACAGAGAAAGCATAGCAGATCTACCTAATACATATTTGCAAACCCAAACAGGCAGCCAAAATGAGGAGACAAAGAATAAATTCCCAAATAAAAGAAGAGAATTCTCCAAAAGAAGACATAAATGAAATGGAGATAAGAAGTTTATATGATACAGAGTTCAAAATAATTATGGTGAAGATGCTCAACAGCATGAGAAAAGATATAGTAACTATGAAAACAGAAATAAAGAATGGCATAGCACAGATAAAGAACACATTAGAAGGAATACACAGCAGATTAGGGGGAACAGAGGATCAGATCAGTGAATTAGAAAACAGGGTTGAAACTATCATTCAATCAGAGAACCAAAAAATAATAATAATTAAAAAACAGGAGGACAGCTTAAGGGAGCTGTGGGGCAACGTGAAATGTAACAATATTTGAATAACAGGTGTGCCAGAAGAGGCAGAAAGAGAGAAAGGAATAGAGAACGTGTTTGGAGGAATAATCACAGAAAACTTTCCTAACCTGGTAAAGGAAAAAGTCACACAAGTTCAGGAGGCACAGAGAACTCCAAGCAAGAAGAACCCAAACAGACCCACACCCAAACATGTTATAATTAAAATGCCAAAGATTAAAGACAAAGAGAGAATCTTAAAGGCAACAAGAGAAAAGCAAACTGTTATTTACAATGGATCTCCCATAAGGCTGACACATCTACAGGCCAGAAGGGAATGCCATGAAGTATTCAAGGTAATGGAAAGCAAGAATCTGAAACCAAGATTACTATATCCAGCAAGGCTATCATTCAAAATAGAAGGTTAAATAAAGAGCTTCCCTGACAAAAAAGGGCTAAAGGAGTTCATCACCATCAAGCCAGCATTACAAGAAATACTAAAAGAACTGCTGTAATGAGAAGAAGAATTAGAGAGAGAAATGTAGGCATACAGAATTAAAATGGCAATAAATAAGTACCCATAATAATAAAAGCATAATATCCTAATTAGACTGGACAGCTGAACGACCTTCCAGACGTCCTTCCAGACAAAGCCAGGTTGTGAGGGCCAAGGCCCTTGTACAAATAAACTTAAATGTAAATGGATTAAATCCTCCAATCAAAAGACATAGGGTAGCTGAATGGTTACAAAAATATGACACAACTATATGGTGTCTATAAGAGACCCATTTTAGAACAAAAGACACACACAGGATGAGAGTGAAGGGATGGAAAAATGTTCCCAAGCAAATAGAAAAGAAAAAAAAGCTGGAGTAGCAATACTCATATCCAACAAGATAGACTTAAAAATGAAGGCCATCACAGGAGACAAAAAAGGTCACTACATAATACTAAGGAGATTGATCCAACAAGAGTATATAACCCTGGTAAACATATATGCTCTCAATATAGGAGCACCTAAATATATATATAAAAAAACTTCTAGAGGACTTTTAAGAGAGAGAGAGAGATCAACAACAATAGTCATAATAAGGGACTTTAACACCCCTCTGACTTCACTGGATAGGTTTTCCAGACAAAAAAAACAAGGAAACAGTGACCATAGAAGACACGCTGGATCAGATAGACTTATTTGACATTTATTGGACATTTTACTCCAAAGCTGCAGAATATATATTCTTCTCAAGTGCACATGGGTAATTCACAAAGATAGACCACATGTTAGGACATAAAACAAGTCTCTACAAGTTCAAAAAGATTGAAATAATATCAAGCATCTTCTCAGATCACAGTGGAATGAAATTAGAAATCAACTACAGTAAAAACACCCAAAATATTCAAACACCTGGAGGTTAAATAGCATGTTATTAAACAATGAATGGATGCATACATATAAGCATAACCAATGAACACAAGACACTGGGGGTTGGTGTGTGTCTGTGAGGGGCGGGCAATGGGAAGATATGTATACATGTAACACAATAAAAAAATTAAAAATAAATAAACAATGAATGGGTTTCCAATGAGATCAAGAAAAAAAATCAAATACTTCCTGGAAACAAATGAAAATGAACACACAACTCCAAATCTCTGGGACAAAAGCAAAAGTGTACTGAGAGGGAAGTTAATATCACTACAGGCCTACCTCAAAAAGCACGAAAAATTAATAATAAACTAACCCTAAAACTTAAAGAATTAAAAAAAAAGAACAATAACAAAAGCCCAGACTAAGTAGAAGGAAGGAAATAATAAAGATTAAAGCAGAAATAAATGAAATAGAGACTTAAAAAATACTTTAAAAGGAAGATTAAAAAAAAGAGAGAAAAATCTTTTTATTTGGTATTTAATACATGCAAGAGGCAGCCCCAGCATGACCTGAATGAGTAAAGCTGTTATTGGCAGGTGGCCAGTATAATAAAAATGTTTCAGAGAATTTCCTTAAAACACTTCTGTAACCACAATGATCATTTAAATGTCTGTAGACTGATTTCGCTTCTGAAGAGAGTTTAGGGAATTTTCATGATAGTTTTCCTTAAAGATTTATAGTTATAGATTTTCTATTTTAAATAAATCTAGCAGCATAAAGTGAGGTATTGGGGTTTTCTTTTCCTCTTGCATATGTGCCTTGCTATTATTGGGCACAAGTCCTTTATTACATATACTAGAGGCCTGGTGCATGAAATTCATATACTGGTAGGGTCCCTAGGTCTTGCCAGTGATCAGGGTCAATCTGGAGCCTTCTGGCTGCCTGCTGGGGCCTCCCTTCATTCCGTGCTGCCTCCTGGTGGTCATTGCACATCATAGCCAGCAATCAAACTCCTGGTCTCCTAGTCAAACACCCAATTTATTGCATATTAGCCTCTTATATATCTAGATAATTTGCAAACATTTCCTCTCAGTCTATAGCTTGTCTCTTCATTCTCTTACCAGTATCTTTTTGAAGAGCAGAAGTTCTCAATTTTGATGAAGGTAAATGTGTCAATATTTCCATTTTAAAAAATATATTTTTCTTGCCAAAATATTCCAGGATATTATCTAGAAAAGTGTGCTGATGCTTCCGCTAGGTGCTGTTGGTGATGGGGAACACTCTCAGAATGAGAAAATCAACAGGCAGAACTACATAGAAGGATCCAAATTGTTTGCTGCCTTTTCCCTCTAGGTGGCTCAGTTGCATGAATAATGGCAGGAACCTTCCAGCTTAAATCTAACCTGCTTGCACATTGGACAGGAAAGGAATCTCAATATCCAGAGAGTTTTGGTTCAGAAAATAATGTTTTTTCTCCCACTTAAAATAACTTTGGACATTTGGACCAATAAGTATAGACATTGGGAATGGTCTAATGTCCCTCGGCAAGCTTTTCTAAAGTCACAGCTTCCTTCACCAACCTGATTTCCCCAAGTTCAGCTGCAATAGCCCAGGACTGGACCTCACCTCACAATGATTGGCATAGTCACTCTAGCTGGCTTTCTAGGTCCAGAAGTACTCATGACACATAATCATTCCATGTAGTGACTGTCAGTACTCACCCTATCCTTACTTGTACTACATCTTCCTTGTATCTACACTAATAAAAGAGAAAGATGCAAATTGACCATACCTTTGCAATGACCAACAGCCAATCAGCAGTGAGCATCAAATTAACCCAACAAAGATGGCGGATTAATTTGCATACACAGGCACTGAGCAGCGGGGGTGTTCTGCACCACCCCAGCTGCTCTGGGCTTCTGGGGAGCATGGAAAGGTGGAAAGACAGCTCCAGGCCGGAGCAAAGGTGGTGCTGGAAGCCAGGGGAAGGAAGGCCCATTCTGGCATGAATTTTCATGCATTGGGCTTCTAGTCTTATTAATAAAAACCTTGGCCTCCACCACTGGAAAAAATATACGTATTTCATTACATATGTAATACATTAAATAATTAAAAAAAGAGTGACAAAATGTAAAAAAAATATTTTTTAAATTGATTTTAGAGAGGAAGAGAGAGGGAGAAATAGAAACATCATTGATGAGAATAATTGATTTGTTGCCTCCTTCATGCCTCCCCACTGGGGATTGAGCCCACAACCCGGGCATGTGCCCTGAACTGGAATTGAACCTGAGACCCTTCAGTCCTTATGCTGATTCTCTACCCACTGACCCAAACCAGCTAGGGATTTCAATATTTTCTTTTTTTAAATTTAATTTTATTGTTTAAAGTATTACACATAATAGTACATATATCTCCTTTTTTCCCCATTGACCTTCACCCAGCATCCCCTACCCCTTATCACATGCCCTCATCCCACCCCCATCTCCAGTGTCTTGTGTCCATTGGTTGTGCTTATATGCATGCATACAAGTCCTTTGGTTGATCTCTTTCCATCGCTCCCTAACACCATCCAGCCTTCCCACTGTAATTTGACAGTCTGTTCGATGCTTTACTGCCTCTGTATCTATCTTTTTGTTCATCAGTTTATAATGTTCTTTATTTTTTATAAATGAGTGAGATCATGTGGTATTTTTCTTTCATTGCCTGGCTTATTTCACTTAGCATAATGCACTCCAGGTCCATCCATGCTGCTGAAAATGGTAAGAATTCCTTCTTTTTTTTTAAAAAATGTTTTTTTTAAATATATTTTATTGATTTTTTACAGAGAGGAAAGGAGAGAGATAGAAAGTCAGAAACATCGATGAGAGAGAGACATCAATCAGCCACCTCCTGCACGCCCCACAGTGGAGATGTGCCTGCAAGCAAGGTACATGCCCCCAACCGGAATCGAACCCGGGACCTTTCAGTCCACAAGCCGACGCTCTATCCACTGAGCCAAACTGGTCTCGGCAAGAATTCCTTTTTTATAGCAGCATAGTATTCCATTGTGTATATGTACCAGAGTTTTCTAATCCACTCATTTTCTGATGGGCATTTAGGCTGTTTACAAATCTTAGCCATAGTGAACTGTGCTGCTATGAAATAGGGGTGCATATATCCTTTCTGATTGGTGTTTCTAGTTTATTGGGATACATTTCTAGAAGTGGGATTATTGGGTCAAATGGGAGTTCCATTTTTAGTGTTTTGAGGAAACTCCATACTGTTTTCCACAGTGGCTGCACCAGTCTGCATTCCCACCAGCAGTGCACGAGGGTTCCTTTTTCTATGCATCCTCTCCAGCATTTGTCATTTGTTGATTTGTTGATGATTGCCATTCTGACAAGTGTGAAATGGTACTGCATTGTGGTTTTGTTTTGCATCTCTTGGATAATTAGTGACTTTGAGCATGTTTTCATATGTTTCTTGACCTTCCTTCTGTCTTCTTTCAAAAAGTATCTATTTAGGTTCGTTGCCCATTTTTTAACTGGATTATTTATCTTCCTTTTATTGAGTTGTATGTGTTCCCTGTAAATATTGGAGATTAAACCTTTATCAGTGTTAACATTTGCAAATATGTTATGTGTGGTGGGGTTGAAAGCTTGAGAGAGATTGCAAGAGCGTCCCAGCAGCTGCCGAGAATTCTTAATCTTGGGAGCCCTTCTTTCTCTCCCTCTCAGGGTTCAACCACCAGAAACAGCTAATAAGATATCTGTTTCTCTGCAATATAATTTTGGCTGTCTATCTTTTAGAGATTTTTGTTTGCTCTTCCCTTGTTTATTCTAAGAATAAATCATATTTTCTGTTAAAGAACAGTTTAGACAGCTGCCATTTTGGATTGTGTGACTTGGCAACTGCCATGTTAGCCACATAGCTTGCTACTTCTCTGGGGGCTACCATCTTAAAATAGCAAAGGCCAATGCCTCCTTTTGAATTAGCCAGTTGGGAAAGACCGTATGCCTGAGCTCCAATCAAGAGCAAGGGACAGGTCACGTGTGTTGTTAAGGCACTCTGCTTCAGCAGGGAACTTGCAAAGATTCAGAGACAAGTTCAAACAGGAAACTTTAGATGGGTAGCATGTGTCTAGTCAGGGGCACCATGCAAGCCAAGAGTATTGATTCCCTGTGGGGGCGTCTGCCAGTGATACTCTGGGTATTTGCATTTCACATATTGAGAGTTTATGAATTATTTTCAGTACTCAATACTCTGCTTGTGATAAGCCATGTGCCTCATTTTAAAATCTTATATATTGTTCTTTATATGCTGAAATTATAATTGAGTCTAAAGTTGTACAAATTTTATATTATTCTCTATGTCATTTTACAAGGATTATTACTTACCAAGAAATTGTTGTCTTGGAATGTTATATTATAGAAAAAAGCAAAGTTTTTTTTTTATCATATCTATAATCATGCCACTTTTAAATTCTGTCATTTGTGGACAGCTTTATTCTGATGCATTTGTAGGTATATTATATGTTTAGAAAAATCCATGAAAAGGACTCTGACTTTAAGTTGCAGGCTTCTAAGCAGGTCATATTTTTGAACTGGATAAAGATTTATAGAACTTCAAGAAATAATTGAATTCAAAAACTACTAGCAAATAATCAGGATAAATAAAAATAACTATGAGGAGAGAAACCAAGATGATGGCATAGGTGAACACCTAAACTGCTGCCTCGCAAAACAATTTCAAAACTACAACTAAAAGACAGAACGGACATCATCCAGAACCACAGGAAAGCTGGCTGAGTGGAAATTCTACAACTAGAAGGAAAGAGAGGGGACTCAGAGGAGCTGCAAAAAAGCTGAGGTACAGGGATGCACGCATGGAGAGGATGGGTGGCAGAGGACCTGGCTGGCTTCCTATAGTGGGAGTGAGACAAAATCTCCCAACTGCACTGAACCCCCTTCTGACTGCACTGAACACCAGTTCCGAATGAGACTCATACTCGGGAGCCTAGACTGTTGTGAAAAGGGAGGAGTGCAGGGAAATTTAGGGGAGCCCCGAAAGACAGAGGTCTGGAGGCATAGGAGTGCTAGTGTGCACACACAGGATTGACTGCTGATTGTGCTGCTGGCTTTCTCTAGCTGGAGGAAGACAGAACTTTCTAACTGCAGTGAAATCCAGGTTGGACTGCACTGAACCCCAGTTTCAGGCAAAACCCTGGGGACCCAGACTCATATGGGTCCCCAGAGCACACGGAAACTCAAGGAGCTGGAGAGGCAGAGATCTGGTGGTGCACGCATGTGACTGTGTGCAGAGAGGGACACTGAGACCCAGAGGCTGACGGGAAGCCAAAGCTGTCTGCTCAGCCCTGAGACTCTACCCTATCCAAGCCTAGCACAGAGGCTTTTGCAATCTTGCAAGTCTTAAGGCAGAGTCCAGCACAGAAGTTGTCCCAGCGTTGACACAGCTGATGCTCACAACCAATTGGCTTGGAGGTCAATTTTCCCCAGTGATACCAATAACAATCAAGACTTAATTACAACAAGGATGTACACACAGTCTACAAAGCGGTGCACCAAGACAGTCCACCTCAGGTAACTAGGAAGGCAGAACTACTGGGCCATATAGGACACCTAGCACACAAAGCTACTTTACCAACTCAGGGAAGCAGCGAAATATGCAGAGACAAAGGAACAGATCACAAACAAAAGAAATGGAGGAAAACAAATGACTGGATATAGAGTTCAAAACCATGGTTATGAGGTTTTTCAAGAATTTCCTAGAAAAAATGGATAAATTTAGCCAGACCCAAGAAGAGATGAAAAAGGACCAACTAGAAATTAAACATACACTGACTGAAATAAAAAATAGTATACAGAGACTTAACAGCAGACTAGAGCAATGCAAGAATCAAGTCAAAGATTTGAAATACCAAGAAGCAGACAACACCCAACTGGAAAAGAAAAAAGAATACAAAAATGTGAAGATAGTGTAAGGAGCCTCTGGGACAACTTCAAGCATACCAACATCAGAATTATGGGGGTGCCAGAAGAAGAGAGAGCAAGATACTGAAAACCTATTTGAAGAAATAATGAATGAAAACTTCCCCCCACCTGGTGAAAGCAATAGATTTACAAGTCCAAGTAGGGCATAGAACCCCAAACAAAAGGAATCTAAACAGGACCACACCAAGACACATCATAATTAAAATACCAAGAGCAAAAGAGAAAGAGAGAATAGTAAAAGCAGCAAGAGAAAAACAGTTAATTACCTACAAGGGAGCACCCATATGATTGTTCAGCTGATTTCTCAACAGAAACTATGCAGGCAGGAGTGGCAAGAAATATTCAAAGTGATGAATAGCAAGAACCTACAAGCAAGATTACTATACCCAGCAAAGCTATTATTCAGAATTGAAGGGCAGATAAAAAGCTTCACAGATAAGAAAAAGCTAATGGAGTTCATCAACACCAAACCAGTATTGTATGAAATGCTGAAAGGTACTCTTTAAGAAGAGGAAGAAGAAGAAAAAGGTAAAGATAAAAATTATAAACAACAAATACATATCTTTTAACAAGTGAATCTAAAAATCAAGTGAATTAAAAATCTGTTGAACAGAATAAACTGATCAATATAATAGAATCAGGGGCATATAAAGGGAGTGGACTGACAACTCTCAGGGGGAAAGTGGTGAGGGGGATGTAGGAAGATACTGGACAAAAATCATATATCTATGGATTATGACAATGGGGAGGAAGGTAAGAGGGAAAGATGGGGTGGGAGCCGAGTGGAGGGGAGGTATGGGGAGAAAAAAGAGGAACAATTATAATAATCTGAACAATAAAGATTTATAATAATAAATAAATATAATAAAAATAAAAAGAATGTGACTACTTCAAAATAAAAACTGGAACTAAATAAATTGAGGGTAATTATTCTTATGATTCTGTTTAAAATATTGTTGACTTTTAAATCTTTTGTTTCCGCAATATAAGGAAAAGTGAAGAGCAGACATTCTGCATTGTAAGAACTAACAAATTGGTGACATATTGATTTCACAGTACGCTCCTGGGAGAAGAAGATTTCAAATATCATGGCTTACAGCCAGGAGCTTTGGTGTGTTGGAAAAGACACCAAATTAATGACTTCAACCTCATTGGAGGGACCTTACCAAGTATTACTAACTAACCCATGTGCTGCTAAACTTAAGGGAGTTAGCTCATGGATTCACATTTCTCATTTTTAAAAGGCACCTGACTGTGAATGGACGTCTACTCCTATCTGTGATACCCATGTTCATCTGCACCAGAGATCAAAGACTTTTCAAGGATGAGAAACAGCTCAGAGTTTTCGAGGATGAGAAGTCACTGACCACGGAGGTAGACAGCTATCCCAAGATGACGTCAACAACGCCTATATGCTCACAAACTGGTATTGCTTGAATCTTGTTTTTATATCATCTGATTGTTATTGATTGAATGTACATAAAATTATTTTTATATTATTATGATCTCCTTAGGGTTTCCTACTGGAAACAATATCTACCTCCCCAGACCTCCTCCCTTATGAGATATGAAAAATTTAACTTGGATACCTGCTAATCTTTCCTACCTACTATACAATGATGTTCTGATTATCGGGTATGATAGTGAAATTAATGCTCTGTTAGTCACACATTGGTCTTCTCCTACTACCAATATAAGCTTTGTTGTGTGTGTGTGTGTGTGGATTTTTTGTTTGTTTGTTTGTTTTTGGGCTACTCTATCCAGCAAGGCTATCATTCAAAATTGAAAAGGAAATAAGGAGCTTCACTGACAAAAAAAGGCTAAGGGAATTTATCACTACCAAGCCAGCAATGCAGGAAATGCTAAAGGGACTGGTGTAAAAAGAAGAAATAAAAAGGTAAGAAAGAACACAGGCACAAAAAATAAAAATGGCTACAAACAATTACCTTAATAATAACTTTAGACGTAAACGGACTACATACTCCAATCAAAAGACATCAAGTGAGTGAATGGATAAAAAAACATGACACATATATATGCTGTCTACAAGAGACCATCTCAGGGACTCACACAGACCGAAAGTGAAGGGATGGAAAAAGATCTTTCAGGCAAATGGAAATGAAAAAAAAATCTGGGCTAACAATACTTATATCTGACAAAATAGGCCTAAAAGTGAAGGCCATAACAAAGGATAAGGAAGGCCACTTCAAAATACTAAAGGGATCAATACAACAAGAGGACATAAACCTGGTAAACATATGCACCCAATGCAGGAGCACCCAAATACATGAAAAAAACAAAAATCTCCTGGATGATATCAAGGGAGAGATCAACAACAGTACAATCATAGTAGGGGACTTTAATACACCACTGACATCACTGGGTTAATTCTCCAGACAAAAATCAGCAAAGAAATAGCAATTCTAAATGACTCACTAGATCACGTGGACTTTTATTGACATCTTCAGAACATTTCACCCCAAAGACACAGAATGTACGTTCTTCTCAAGTGCACATGGGATATTTTAAAAAATAGACCATATATTGGGTCACAAGCAAAGTCTCTCCAAATACAAGAAGATTGAAATCATATCAAGCATCTTCTCAGCCAACAATGGCATGATATTAGAAATAAACTACAATAAAAACAATCACCAAATTTCAAACACTTGGAAGCTGAATAGCATGCTATTAAACAGTGATTGCGTTATCAAAGAAATCAAAGAAGAAATTAAAAACATCCTGGAAACTAATGAAAATAAAAACACAACAATCCAAAATTTATGGGACACAATGAAAGCAGTCCTGAGAGGGAAGTTTATAGCTCTACAGGCCTATGTCAAAAAAAAAAAAAAAAGGAAAAATGGTAGTAAAGCATCTAACTCTAAAACTTAAAGAATTAGAAAGAGAGCAACAAGAGAAGCCCAGAGTGAGCAAAGGAAGGAGATAATAAAGATCAGAGCAGAAATAAATAACATAGAGTCCAAACAAACAAACAAACAAACACAAAACAACACAAAAGACCAATAAAACCAAGAGCTAGTTCTTGCAAGGATAAACAAGATTGATGAACCTCTAGCCAGGCTAATCAAGAATCAAAGAGAGAGGACCTGAATAAACAAAATCAGAAATGAAACGGGAGAAGTACAAAGGATTGTTTAAAAATAATAGAAACAACTCTATTCCAACAAACTAGACAACCTGGAGGAAATGGGCATATTCCTAGAAAATTACAACCTTCCAAAACTCAATCAGGAAGATTCTAAAAATCTCAATAGACCAATAACTCTGGAAGAAATTGAAGCAGTCATCAAAAAGCTTCCAGCAAACTAAAGCCTCGGGCCAGAGGCTTCACAGTGGAGTTTTACCAAACATCCAAGGAAGAAGGAAAACCTATCTTCCTGATACTATTCCAAAAAATTCAAGAGGAAGGAACACTTCCAAGTTCCTTTTATGAAGCCAGCATCACCCTAGTACCCAAACCAGATAAAGACAACACAATGAAAGAGAATTACAGGCCAATATCCCTAAACAAATTTGAACAAAATGCCAAAACCCTCAACAAAATTCTAGCAAATCAGATCCAGCAGAAAGATCATACACCATGACCAATTAGATTTATCCCAGGAATGCAAGAATAGTACCATATCCACAAATCAATAAACATGTACATGACATAAATTGAGAGATAAATATCACAAAGTCATATCAATTGATGCAGAAAAAGCATTTGACAAAATTCAACACCCTTTCTTGATAAAAACTCTCAGCAAGGTGGGAATAGAAGGAGCATACCTCAACATAATAAAAGCCATAGCCAACATCATACTCAATGGGCAAAACCTAAGACCATTTCCCCTAAGAAGAGGAACAAGACAGGATGCCCACTCTCATTATTCCTGTTCAACATAGTACTGGAAGTAGTAGCCATTGTGATCAGACAAGAAGACAAAATAAAAGGCATCCAAATTGGAAAAGAAGAAGTAAAGCTGTCCTTATTTGCAGGTGACATGATACTGTACATAGAAAACCCTAAAGACTCCATAAAAAATTATTCGACTTAATGAATTTGGCAATGTAACAGGATACAAAATTAATGGAAGAAATCTATGGGATTTCTATACAGCAATAATAAACTTACAGAAAGATTTTTAAAAAAATCCCATTTACCATCGCACCAAAAAAATTAAGATACCTAGGAATAAGCTGAACTAAGGAGGTAAAAGACCTATACACAGAAATCTGTAGGACACTGAAAAAAGAGACAGAGGAACATATAAACAGAGGGAAGAACATACCATGTTCATAGATTGGTAGAATCCACATCATCAAAATGTCCATACTATCCAAAGCAATCTGTAGATTCAGTCCATTCCCCATTAAAATACCAATGGCATATTTCATAGACCTAGAAAGAACTTTCAAAAAATTCATTTGGAATAATAATAATAATAATAATAATAATAATAAATGCCAAATAGCCACAGCAATCCCGAGAAAGAAGAACAAAGTAGGTGGGATCTCAATACTAGGTATCAAGCTGTAATACAAAACCACTGTTCTCAAAATAGCCTGGTACTGGCATAAGAACAGACATATAGATCAATGGAATAGAATAGGGAACCCAGAAATCGACCCCAGCCACTATGCTCAATATTTGACAAAGGAGGCAAGAGCATACAATGGAGTCAAGACAGTCACTTCAATAAATGGTGTTGGGAAAATTGGACAGATATTTGCAAAAAAATAAAACTAGACCACCAATTTACACCATACACAAAAATAAACTCAAAATGGATAAAGGACTTAAACATAAGATGGGAAGCCATAAAAATACTAGAGGAATCCATAGGCAGCAAAATCTCAGACATATGCCGAAGCAATTTCTTCACTGATACTGCTTCTAGAGCAATGGAAACTGAAGAGAAAATAAACAAATGGGACTGCATTAAAATAAAAAGCTTCTGCACAGCAAAAGAAACCATCAACAAAACAAGAAGAAAGCCCTCTGCATCGGAGAACACATTTGCCAATGTTATCACTAATAAGGGCTTATTCTCCAACATTTACACAGAACTCATACAACTTAATAAAAGGAAGATAAACAACCCAATCAAAAAATGGGCAATGGACCTACATAGATACTTTTCGAAGAAGACAGAGAGAGTGCCAAGAGGCTTATGAGAACATGTAACTAATCACCCGAGAGATGCAAATCAAAACGACAATGAAGTACCATCTCACACCTGTTAGAATGGCAATCATCACCAAATCAAGAAATGACTAGTGCTGGCAAGGATGCAGAGAAAAAGGAACCCTGTGCATTGCTGGTGGGAAGGCAGACTGGTGCACCCACTGTGGAGAACTGTATGGAGCTTCTTCAAAAAACTAAAAATATTTTGACCCAGTGATCCCACTTGTAGGAATATATCCCAAGAAACTAGAAACAAACAATTAGAAAGGGCATATGTACCCCTATGTTCATAGCAGCACAATTTATAATAGCTAAAATTTGGAAACAGCCCAAGTACCCATCAGTCAATGAGTGGATTAAAAAACTGTGGTACATCTACACAATGGAATACTATGCTGTGGTAAAAAAAAATGTTCTTACCATTTGCAGCAACATGGATGAAACTTGAGAGCATTATGCTAAGTGAAATAAGCCAGGCAGAGAAAGATAAATATCACATGATCTTACTCATTTGTGGAATATAATGAACAACATAAACCGATGAGCAAAAATAGATCCAGAGACAGAGAAACATCGATCAGACCATTAAACCTCAGAGGAAGGTAAGGGAGGGTGGGGGTAAGGGGGAGAGATCAACCAAAGGACTTGTATGCATGCATATAATCCTAACCAATGGACACATACAACAAAACAAGAAGAAAGGTATGAGGGCATCATCGGGGGTAGGAGGGTAATGGGGGAATAAGGACACATATGTAACACTGTAATCAATCATTAAATTTAAAAAATTAATGAAGTATATAACTCAATGGTGTGTAGTATATTCATAAAGTTGTTTAACCATCACCACTGTCTGATTCTAGAATACTTTCTTTTTCTTATTTTATTGATTTTAGAGAAATTAATAGTAACAATAATAATAATAATAATAATAATAGGGAAGAGAAAGAGAGGTGAGGAAGAGAGGGAGAGGGAGAGAGACAGAGAGAGAGAGAGAGAGAGAGAGAGAGAGAGAGAGAGAGAGAGAGAGGAGAAACATCGACCAGTTGCCTTCCATACCCACCCCCACCGGGGATGGAATCCACAACATTTTGGTGTATAAGACAATGTTCCAACCAACTGAGCCACAGTGGCTATGATCAGAATCTTTTCATCACACCAAAAACAAAGTCTATTGGTTAGCAGTCACTTCTCATCTCCCCCACCTAGTCCCTGACAATCAATAATCTACCTTCTTTCTCTATGGATTTGCCTGCTCTGGAGATTCATTTAAATGAAATCCTACAGTATGTGGACTTTTGGTCTGGTTTTCTTTATTTAGCATAGTGTTTTCAAGGTTTATCCATGGTATAGAATGTGTGAGTACTTAGTTCATTCATTTTTTAAAATATTTTTAAATTCATTTTGAGAGAGAGAGAGAGGGAGGGAGGGAAAAAGGAAGGGAGAGAGAGAAAAAGAAAGAAAGATAGATAGATAGATAGATAGATAGATAGATAGATAGATAGAGACATCTATGTGAAAGTGTGAAAGTGAAGCATCAATCTGCTCTCTCCTACATGTCACTACCAGGGATTGAGCCTGCAACCTGGGCATGTGCTTTGACTTCTAATCAAACTGGCAAACTTTCTATGCACAGGATGATACCCAACCAACTGCACACCAAGCAAGGGCTAGTTCATTCCTTTTTATATTTGAGTAGTATTCCATTGTATGACTATAGAATATTTAGTTTATCCATTATCAGCTGATGGACATTTTGGGTTACTTCCACTTTTTGCATAATGTCAATATAAGAAAGGCCCAAACTTTTAGAGAATTTTTATGAGTTAATTTGAGTTAAACTGATGACTTGCCAGGAAGCAATATTTCAAATATTCCAAAGAATGACAGTTTTGTAGTTTCTTTTATACCTTTGGAATTAAGGAGGGACCTTAAGAAAGATTTCATGAACATGGGATTACAGGATAGTTAACAAGATTATGTGCTTTTTCGGGGTGGTTATGCTTCCAAGGGGTCTGAAAAAGAGGCATTTCAAAGGTGTGTTAATCTAGTGCACAAAAATAATGGATAGGGCTTGCTTAAATCAAAGATAAAACTTTTATATGCTTGAAACATGACTTTTATATTCTTGAAACCCACCATGACCTGCCCAGTTAAGAATTGATGACCAGGTTACCCTGTAAGATTACTTTTGGTTAGATTTATTATAGAACCTCTTTTTTTAAAATTAATTTTTATTAATTTTTTATACATATCTCCCCATTGCCCCCCCCTCCCAGGCGTACCCCAACCCCCCAGTGTCTGTGATCATTGGTTATGTTTATAAGCATGCATACAAGTCCTTTGATTGATCACTTATTTACCTCACCTAATTTTAGTCTTTCTGCTATAATTTCACCGTCTGTTTGATGCTTTATGATTTTTGTCCTCCTGAGAATTATCAGTCTACTCCCTTTCTGTGCTCCTGATTCTAT